>JAFVLL020014005.1:0-23565 GCA_021397915.2 Tor tambroides | reverse complement strand
ACCAAAGCGCCACAGGAGCTGCCCCCTTCCAGCGCTCTGTAGCAAGCCTCCTGTACCCCCTTGCTTAAGGACGGTGGGACAGGGCAAACACAGAGAGTGTCGATCACTGCTGTTCCCCAAAACCCATTCAGTGAGACTATTGGATAACACTGGGAAAGCGTACCCTTTCATAAAGAAGGTCCTTCCTCAGAGGAATTCGCCAGGGAGGGGCTGTCGCGAGGAGCGTGAGTTCCGGGAACCAGGTCCGGTTGGGCCAATAGGGCGCAACTAGCAGGACCTGCTCCTCGTCCTCCCTGACTTTGCACAAGGTCTGTGCAAGTAGGCTCACTGGGGGAAATGTCACTGTCCGGTCATCGGGAGGAGTGCCGAAGGATATGGATGGTGCACACTTTTGAGATGGCCCACCGTGGTGCCCCGGCAGCTCTACTGGCTGTGGAGTGCAGGAGGAGTGAGGGTTCCTAGGGGGTTGGTTCCCCGAAGGAAGCATGCTCATTGTAATCCTCAGATCACCAGTGCCACCACTCGCAGCAACCCTCTGAGGAGGATTGGAACGAGGCAGCGGCACTGGGACTCCACCCCTTTGCAGGGACTGGAGTCTCGACCGCAACTCCGAGATGGTCATCCATCCAGAAACACACAAGTAGAATGTCATCTTTAAAAAGACGCAAGCTCTACTTGTGTAAGCTCTTTTAGGGACTTGCTCTTTCAATCAGTGCTGAAGCACGCAGGGGAACGGCCGCGGCAACACAGACAGGGAATTGTGCAGCCTGTCGTGCGCGCTCTCTCTTACCAGCTGTAAAAACAGCTTTTACGCGCTCTTAAAGCGCACCGTTTACCAGCCGTGAGAACGGCTCTTTCTGCTAGAAGAAAAGGAAACAGAGAGACTCGACCCCGCTGCTGTGCTGTACACCCGCACTCTTCCACAAAAGAGATCGTCCTGCAGAGACTCTTTTTAGACCACTTCAAGCAGAGAACTACTGTTCGGCTCCGAAGCGAAAAGCTGAAGATGCAACGCACCTGCTGCTCATTATATACCCGCGCTGCGAGGTGAGCAGCTGCTGCATATGATTGCATGCCAATGTGCATTGGCTCGTTTTAGTTACACTCGAAGCAGATTGGCCTCTCTAGCGAGATTCCTATTCGTCGGTCAGTCCGACGTACGTCGAACGTGACCGACTGAATGGGAACAGGGACATCCCATTAAATGTGAGGTTGGATTTACTGTATTAAACCCACTTACTAATTAAATATTCAAAGCATTCAGTGATGAATTGGATGATGTCTAATAAAATATTTGTGAGAGTGCAAATATTTCATAAGACACAAACATTGAAATTTAATATTAGTTTTTGTCTGTAAGGCTTTTAAAGGACTCGCATATGACCTTCTAAATATAAAACACCTGTCAGATGTCTAAGGTCTTTGGATAAGATACTTTTATTGATACTCAGGTCTTGACTAAAGTTTAGGTGTGTCCAGCCTTTCTTGGTCCCAAACTGTGGAACAGTCTACCCAGTCATTCTTAGAACAATATCATCAGTTTTTTTAAAGCAAAGCTATAAAACTTTCAAATTGGTTGAAAGTTTTCACAATTGCATGCGTTTATGTCATGCTTTTTGTACTATTTATACAATTTTACTTGATGTTGTTCAGCACAATGGTCAACTGTTATTGTTTTTATTGTGCTTTACACATAAATTGACTGACTGATTGAAATATAAAGGTTAAAGCTAGTCCCAGGCAGCCACTGTTCCATTTTCACGAGGGCACCCTGTTGAACAAAGCAATAATAATCCAGTATTATAATAATTTTAATATTATTTAAATATAATGATGGATATTTTTTCAAATATAACAACTCAGGATTTCAGAGTTAACCCTCTGGAGTCGACAAACGCGCCGGTGCGTTTTGTGGCATTTTTGTCCTGATAACACAGAAAAGAACTTGAATTACTCTGTCATTTTTGATAGTACAGATAAGAGCAATGCATCATTTGAATCTGTAAAGGGTTTACTTTTATTTTTATACACATAAAATGTTGTGCTTTTGTAAAATAAAGAAAACAGATAGGGAGCACTTTTTGCCATCTCTGTGAACTTCTCAAATGAAACGCATCACAAAAATTAACCAAAACTCAGTGAATACTTGACAAACAGACGTGAGAAATATATTTATAGAAAGCTTGAAGTGTCAACTTTTAAATAAATATATATATATATCAGAGGTAGCATTAACTGAAAATTCTCCGTCATTGACGAAATTTTTTTAGCAGTGACGAAAAAATCAGAAGGCCGTCCGTCACTTTGACAGATTACACTGAGGGTGATGTATTGTAATTTATAACTGTAATTCCCACCCCTGTCCAGTTGGTGGCGAGTGCGCTCCAGTGAGGCAGCAGAGCGCGGAATCATCAGCTCCAGAACAAAAATAAAACTGTCAGGAGTCTTTGCGCACAGGCGAGTACGGAGTACCCACTAGTAAAGCGAAAGAGATGATCAGTTCATTGCCGCTGCGCTTGATCTGAGGTGTCTACAGTGATCTATCACACCACATTAAAGAGTGCCAAAATGGCATTTATTGCTTGAATTTCCTAAATAAAATGGACAGAATTTGAAATCTGAGACTTTGTTTCATATCAAAAGTAACAAAGCACAAAGCTTAGCCTTGTGCGATTTATTGGATGGGAGGCGCAATCACTGATGTGGGCGCACTATATGTACTGTGCATTTATCAAATGAAAACAGCATCGATTGGGATTTAAGAATAGATATTGGTCATAAAAATGATGATCTATTAAAACAAAGACATCGTTTTTTTGTTGTTGGTTTTTTTTTTACCCAGCCCTAGCATATTTTGTTGTTTTTACTGTTCTCTGCTGCAGGGTGTGTTGAACATGAAAAGTGACGCACAGTCTCTGTTAATCTGTTCTCTTCATGAATAAATAAATGCATAAGCCTGTATGCTCGTCATCTACGTTCATTATTAAAAATGAACGTGAACAAAAATAAAAGCAATTAAATGTGTTGTTATAATTAAAATATGAAAATTAAAATGACGGGTAACAACATATTATGGCGGAATTTTTAAGACCCTGTCCGTCAAAATGACGGACAATGTTAAAGTCTAACGCAACCTCTGATAAATATATATATACATATATAAGGGGTGTATCAGTATACTTATTCGTACTGAACCGTTTCGGTACGGGTCTTTCGGTTCGCATGTGTACCGAACGAATACAGTATTTTTTTCTTCTTCAGGAAATTCAAATAAACTGGCTTTTTGACAGTCTTTGATGTGGCATGACAGATCGCTGTATAAACGCCTTGGAAAGCCGCTTCTGGGACAGTTCAGAAATGTGCTGGTATAAACCCAACACAAGCATTGACTCGAGCGGCTGCGATCAGTTCTGGTTCCCGTGTCTGAGCTGTGACGCCGCAGACTTGTGCAGGGCGGAGCGCGAGTGAACGCAATCATTCCTTCCTCTGTAGGCTACTACTAGTTTTAACACAAATAAACATAACTGAACATCTCATGCCTCATGTAATTGCTCAATCAGTGTTTCAACCACGGAAAGACATCAACAAAACAGCGTGGAAATAAAATGTCATTTCATTTACCTCAGCAAGTCATTAGTGTCCACAGCTGGTTAGTTAACTATTATTAAAATCGGATTATTGATGTCCATGTAAACGTAGTCAGTGTTCGTCCTCTGGACCATTGCCAAGTCAGCAGTCTTCTCCATTATTGTGGTTTTCAAAGAACAAGAGATAACTGGAATTTATACTGTAGGCATGGGCGTCGCTAGGCCATTTTTAGGGGGGCTTTAGCTCCCCTAAATTTCTGCTCAGCCAGCCCCCCCCCCCTCAAAATCTTGCGATTCTTCCCCTTTAAATTTCAAATGAAAACGGCAGCAGACTTCGGCTCCTCCCCATCTTTCTGCGCGCTCTTCAATCCACAGACTGCGGTGGCGCAGAGGAGAGGACAAGGTGTGTGTTTATCGATAGATTGTTATAATATCTACATCTATGCAGTTCTTTGTCATAAATACAGTTTACAAAAAGTCATGGGAGAGCAATCGGTTTCCAATCTACTGTAAAGTTTTCGCTGCATTCACCACTCATCACACCACAGCTGTTTCCTTCAGCGAAAGCCCTTAACACATATGAACGCATACTTTATAAAACGATCACGTTATTGCTATTTTCATTTGAAAATTTAGCTTTCAATATAGAACATAATATTACAGTGCATGTGGCATTAACTACCATACAGTTATGCATAGAAATGATTAAAGACAGTGACAGACAGCACTCAGTCAATGCACTCATTTTAACTGCATGTCAGAGTGATTGACAGGAATTGAAACATTATTATTATTGTGTTTTGTGTTAATTAAAAAATAATAATTTTATTGTTTGAATTGAATTTATACTTGGAGCTAATATTTATGAAGCTAAAAGCTAAAATGAACTAGATAGCGATCAATTTTTTTTACTTTTGAAAGTGAATCACAGCACCCACATAGTTGAATCCATTGTCTAGCCTTATCTGTGTTGTCTATATTGCTAATATGGATAGTCAATGTAAGTTTAAAGTGATATGTTTTATGTTTACATTTTTCTGTTTGTACTTGAGCATAGAAAGAGATTTGTACTAGTAATGTATGGTAACATTTTTGGTTTGTACAGTAAACGTGTGTGTGTGTGTGTGTGTGTGTGTGTGTGTGTGTGTGTGTGTGTGTATGTGTGTATGTGTGTGTGTGTGTGTGTGTGTGTGTGTGTGTTTGCAATGAAGGAGAGCTGATCGCTTCTTTGTAAGACAAATGGAGGGGAGCGAAATCAAATGAGGGGAGAGAAAGAGCGGGAAGGAGAAAACGAAAACGTGAGGGCAAGAGGGAGAGAGATTTATTTCCCTGGCGCTGTCGGCTCTATCCTTTTATCTTCCCATCCCATCTAAAAACGTACATCATCCATAAAGTCCTCCTATCCTCTCCAATCTGTTTTCTTGCACTTTTTTGCTGCTTGTTTTTGCCAGAGGCACAAATGTTAAAATGATCCCACAGTTGACACACTCCACATCTGGAGGGTTTCTGAAGCCCATCCCCCAGACGCAGAATTCCATGGATTTATACTCACACACACTTCCAGAAGACACACCCCGCAGCAACACACCATACACGCACCGCTGGTGAGGGACAGGGAGTGTGTGTGTGTGTGTGTGTGTGTGTGTTTTTCACTACTTTGAGACATCATCTTAAATGTAAACATATAAAGCCCAGAGGTCCTTAACACAGCTGGGCTTTATGCCTGTGTGGTATTACGGTCCGGCTGCAGTGTTTATGGGCTGAATACAGATGTAAATGTCGGGCCAGTGGACCTATCAGAAATCTAGCGCCAGACTTTCACAGTTGCTGTAATAAAGCACTGTTGCAGACACAAAATCACCCACTAAAAGCGTGTATAAATGCTGCCTCCAGGTCATGTCGAATAATAGTATTTATGAGATAATATGAGATCATTTAGAGTATTTTTTGTATTATCCATTATTAAAATATTTGATAGATTTTTAGATAGATTTAATTTCTGTACCACTAACATTAACACTACAAAAAAAAAAGTTGTATATTTATTGCATGTTAGAAAACTATTAATAGTTTATATATATATATATATATATATATATATATATATATATATATATCATAATAGCAATTGTGTGGATATGAATACATCCACACATTTTAAAATAAACTATTTTATTTAGAAAATTCTATGAAAAAGGGCATTTATATATAAATATAGCTTTTTATATAGAAAATAATTATTTCTTTTTAGAAAACATTAAAAATAATTATAACATTTTATTATATATAATATAGAATTTTCTATAAAAATTATATATATATATATATATATATATATATATACACACACACACATGCATGTATAGATACACACTTTTTTAAACATTAACATTAAAAATAATTATAACATTTTATTATATACAATATATAATATTAATAATTTAATAATAAAATTTGCGTTTTCAAACATTTCTGAAGCAAATTAATATTCTTCAAAATTTCTAATTTGTCCTAATAGAACAATGTTATTTTTGACTTTTTGCACATGACATCACATAATCACAAATGTCTGTGATTGTAGCAAGGAACTTCCCAGAAGGACTCTATCCAAAAAACACAGTGAAAACAAAACACCTAACCATGCATAATGCCCACACAGTTTGAATTGCCCTGTAATTATCCACCATTCCACTAAACTTTTACATTATTTGTCACCTGTCCTCCTACACATTTCCCACTGTTTCAAATAACAGGCAATTACCAGCACTAATAACTTTCATCCAGCCTCCTATAATGGAGTACTTTACCCTGGACAGTTGCAGAGAGTACCTACACATACTATACAATAAAGGATCATGTTACTTATCTATTGTGTTTTAAGATGTTTGGTCCATAAAGTGGATCCATGGATCTCTGAGGCCCTTTCCAAGGTGTGAATTCAATTGTGACTACTTTTTTCCCCATGATAAGACTGGCGATTAAACACACACACACGCACGCCACACATCTACGGGTTGATTGTATATCAAGCTGGGGATCTGAAACGCTGCACTTCTGAGAAAGACCCACAGCTATACCTCATTTCAGCCAATTACCTAATTCAACAAGAATTCCTCAAGAACAGCTGCAGTCGGGCCCTGCCCTGCCAACAGAGGGTCCACACACACACACACACCCACACACACACACAGCATCCGACTGCTGCAAAACCAAATCTAGAAACCGTTTTTCACTCACACTGTAAATATAAACCCAAAGAGGAACAGATAGTGTAGAGAAACATACACAAACACACTTTATCGCACACGCACAGCTGAAAGCCGAGCAGGCGCTGGACACGAGCCGAAGTTCCTGTGCAATTTTAAACAAACAGACGAAGGTACACAAGAGTGCTAGGAAAGTTAAGATCAGGAAAATATGACTCATCTATGCAGAAATGTCTGAAACTGTATGAATAGGGAAATAGAATAAGAAAAAGCGTAGCTAATGACAGGACTAAATGCATTTTTTCAATTACAAGACAGTGTGACGACATGGGCAGTGGCCAGCGGCGAGTGGCTGTGAAGGAGGAAGTGGGACAGATGGTCAGCAGGTTGCAGGCAGGCTTCAGTACAGTCTCCAGGGAGAGACAGAAAGCCAGTGAACGGAGGCCTTTCATCCTCCATCAGGAGCCTGCTGATGCCTGTCAAGTGATGCTCCTCTCGACTAACAACTAGCCAACGGCCCTGCTGTGAGGACAAACCTTCGGTTGCAAGCTGAGCGATGCACATCTCTAGTACGAGCCGAGGGAGCTGATGTAACCTGATAACCTTACCGGATATCATTTACTATGATACTGACACCAAATAACCGTTATTTTGTTTCACGAGGCACCATGGAAGATGTATTTAAGGGTGAGGCAATTTTGAGGCAAAAAAAATGTTATGTTGTTTTTTTAATGTGATAGACAGTGGAGAGTGAAAGCAAGATATGAAGCATCACTAACAGTCAGAAGTTTGGAATAACTAAGATTTTTTTGATGTTTTTGATGGGAGTCTCTAAAGGCTGCATTTATTTTTAATCAAAAATCAAATTAAAATAAAACTTCTTTTAAATTGTAATAATATTTCACAATATTTTTACAATGTAAAAGAACTGATTTTATTTTAATATATTTTAAAATGTAATTTATTCCTGTGATGGCAAAGCTGAATTTTTAGCAGTCATTACTCCAGTATTCATTGTCACATGATCCTTCATTCTAATATGCAGATATTTTAAAACAGAAAACCATTTTAAACTGTAATATTTTATAAATCACAGTTTTTTACTGTATTTACTACTATATCTAAAAATTGTATAAATTCAATAAAATTATATATTATTGACACCACCACAAAAAATTGATATACATTATACATCGTTTATTATATATAGAGAGATATATCGAGAGAGAGAGAGAGAGAGAGAGAGAGAGAGAGAGAAAAACAATTAATAAACATCTCTCAAACTGACTAAACAGGAAAATAACTTGGGCTATTCATATTTTGCAGTTTTATAATGATTTTCAGTATTTATTTAATAATATGTATCTAAAATGTAATATATCTCATTAAAACATGAAAAATTAATTTGGAATTATCAAGCATAAAGAACATTTATGATTATTTTAATTCAGTATATAACATTAATTTATAACATCAATGATACTATTTTATCCAGAATACCTGTTTAAAGGGCGTACACTTTTAAGGGAACATCACATCCTGAGGTTTAAATTGTGATGAAACTTGTTTGAAAACTTGATTTATATACCGTTAGAAAACGAAGTTAATCTGCTGACTGCATTCTTTGATACATTACGCCATGGTGCCCATTCAGTTAATGTGAGTTTGAATCCGGCTTGTGACATTTTGCAATCCCATTATTCCCTCTTCGTCCATCATTTCTAAATTCTCATCTCTCGCTGTCCTTACCCTGAAAGTGGCAATAAATAAAAGAAAAAGAAAACTATGATAATTCCACATACACAGAGAGTTGAGTAAAGCACCTCCTCTTTGTCTTTCTTTTATTTATCCAGAGACTAATTATATTTCTGCTTGATCAATCAAAACTCTGAGGACAGCACCTCCTCCAGTGGCTGTGTGTGTGAGTGTGTGTGGTGTGATTGTGAGTCTCATTAATGCTGGTGGGATGCAGCTGTTGATGTATGGTGTTTACACAGAGCTGATGATCGGAGTCTGGCTCGGTGGCGTGGACTCACTCCAAATAACCCAGCAAACACTCTACTGTTAACAAACTGCCGCTGTAAAACTCAAACACAATCCACATCTCTATGAAACCTAAAGAAACACCCTCAAATTTCAAAAAACATTAAACACAGAAATCCTAAATATTAAATGAAATAGTTAAACATATTAATACATTAATTTTGAATATATTAAATAAATATCAATAAAGAAAGTATACACACATATGATTTATATTACATGTTATATAAAGATTAAATATTATTTATATGATTTATATCAACAGATAGATGTGCAAAAAATAATAGAATTTTTTAAACTGAATTCATTATTTTTTAATATTAACTATTCATTTTTCTTAAAAATAAAAATATATAATGCTCAGAAAATGCATTCAAATAATTCTGACCACAAATTAAAATGATCTTATATTTGTTTTTGTATTGACATATAAACTGCACATAATATCATGTAATCTATAATATAAATTACTTTCATATTAAAAATATTATACACATAGATAGATAGATAGATAGATAGATAGATAGATACTGTGGATGGATGGATGGATGGAATATAGTAAAATATAATGATATTTATATATTCAAATATTATTGAAATATTGAATATTATGTAGAGCATTTATATGGATGATGTATAAATCTCAATTTCAAAAAATTGACCCTTATGACTGGTTTTGTGGTCCATGGTCACATATAATAATATTTATATATTAAAGATATTATGGAAATATTAAATATTATTTATAGCATTTATATCGATCAAAAAATTGAATTTTTCTTCACAATACATGTTTTAAAATAATTTCTCCCTCATGTCACTCCAAACCCTTACACAGTTATTTTTGTTATTAGCATTGCACAGCCCTTGCCATAACAACAATATATACAGACTCAGAATAGCTGACAGTGGAAATAAGTAGAAATGCAGCATGATGTGCATGTTCACTCACAGCTTCGGTGTGAATGGGGTGAACAGAGAAAAGCAGTGCGGTGAGGAAAGAGAAGTTGCCGTCTTCAAACACATACTGCTCACAGGTGTGCATGAGCAGCGCCGTCACCATGCAGTGCAGAAACACGTTCACCAGATGGAAGTAGAATGGATTCATGCCGCCCAGCAAAATGTTTAACCTGCAGCGAGAGTGAAAAAGAGAGAAACAGTCACATTAAAAAGACATGAGCACTTTCTAACCAGGTGCAACACGATGAAGTGACAAGCAGCAAAATCTCTTGCATGTAAATCTTGCATGTTTTTGTCCTAACCAGGAGAATTTTGCTGGCTTCAACTTCTGCTGAGTTTTGCCGGATCTTGTATATTGAGCATCAGATTCGTTCTGATTGACTCTGATTATGTTCAGGCATGCAGCATGTTCTTTTTTACTTTAGAGTGGAAAGTTGCAGTTTCATGGTAAAATGTCGATTTCTGTCTCAGCATGGCAAAACAAAAAGACCTGACTGTGGAGAAACCTCTGATGTTCAGTAAACACATTTGCTTGACCTTGCATTGCGGTAGCACAGGAAGCCCTTAAAGAAAACGAGAGCAAGAGACCGAAAGAGATGAGAGAAGAGAACAATTAGCCTAAAGCAATGCAGCATTAATGAGGTTCCATGGTCACCTTGACTTGCAGTGGAGATTGCATTAAAATTTAGCAAGAGCACCAGAGGCAGAACATGGCATGGATTATGATGAACACAAACTCATTTCAGAATACACGGAGATATAATATCACCTCAAACTAAAATACAATCATCAGGTTTTAATGATTGTAGGGGGAAAAAAGGATAATATAACGATATTGTTTTGTGCTGTGGATGGTTGCTTTGTGGTTGTTCAAAGTGTTTTACATTAATTTTACTTATATACATATATATATATATTAAAATATGTTTTTTATATATATTATCATCCACTATCAAAAAAATAAAATAAAATAATATTTGTATTTTTATAGATTTAATTTTTATGTTGTTTTTGTTTTTAGCAATGTATATTTGCTTATGCTAGAAATAATAAATATACTGTTTATATTTTATTCAATTTCATTTATATTTTGTTATTATATTTTTGGATATTTAGATAAATTCTCTTTTATGCATATGAAAATAGCATCTTTTATAGCATTATAAACGATCCCTTATGCTATATGTGACCCTGGACCACAAACCAGTCTTAAGTCGCTGGGGTATATTTGTAGCAATAGCCAAAAATACATTGTATGGGTCAAAATTATCGATTTTTCTTTTATGACAAAAATCATTAGGATATTAAGTAAAGATCATGTTCCACGAAAATATTTAGTAAATTTCCTACCATAAATACATCAAAACTTAATTTTTGAATAGTAATATGCATTGGTAAGAACTTCATTTGGACAATTTTAAAGGCGATTTTCTCAGTATTTGGATTTTTTTGCACCCTCAGATTCCTGATTTTCAAATAGTTGTATCTCAGCCAAATATTATCCTATCCTAACAAACCATACATCAATGGAAAGCTTAAACCCCTTATGCTGTTTTCTTTTTTTCTTGTTTATTCCCTAAATCCAAGTATAAACTACATTAATATTGATGGCACTTACTACCATCAAAATTTAATCATGAGAAGATGCTTAGCTTGTTTTTCCCTAATTAAAGATGACTTTGAAGGGACTTTTGAGCATCTCCCCATTTGGATTGGGACTTTGTCAGAATAAATGCCAGATCATAGTACTTTCAGACCTACTTGGACAGCGTACTTTGTTATGCAAGCATAAAAAGCTCTCCATGAAGGTTCGACATGAGTCACTGAATACACCTGCCACTTAATATTTAGCTTCAAGCTTGACGTTCAGCGCTCAGGGTCGAGAACAAGCCGGAGAATGAGAGGAAATGGAAACGGGTGACAGTTAATGAAATGATGGAGGGAAAACGATAATGACTGTGAAACAGTTTGTACATCTGCAGGCAATAACAAGCCTGTGTTTGTTTAACTGCTGCTGATTAATGTGACATCAAGACGGGAGTGTGTGTATTACAGTCTCTACAGGAGAACAAGAAAATGTCTTCAGGCCTCATCAAAGCTGAAAATAAAAATCTAGCTATCTCTACTGAGTGTGCAGTCTTTAGTTTCATTAGGCCATTCTGCAATCACAGAGCCATGAAAAACTCTTGGACACCGCTAACATCACATAATTGCAATGCTCTCAGCGAGCAGAAAAGCGAGTCCAATTGATTTGAGGAAAATATATGAAAGGAATGGTTCACCTCAAAAGGAAATTCTGTCATTATTTACTCACACTTCATGTCATTCTACAAAAATGGAACACAACTGTACAATTAACAGTGCCTGTGGAGCTTCAACAACTCCCCAAAAGCATCACAAATCTGTCATTAAAGTGGTCCATACGATTTATATTTTAACATTCTAGGTGTGATATGAAGTCATATGCTTTTCTGCTGGCCCAGTCCAGCCAGTACCTCCAGTTTTTACTATTTTGACACAAAAGATCAAGCAATGATTTTTAAGTTTTGTAATATTGCCTTTTAGCAATGTATTTTTTATTTTTATTTGCTAGAAATAATATTATATTTTTTTTAATCAGTTTAAAACATTTTTAAATTAAAAATAAATAAATAAATAAATAGATCTTCTTTTTTTAGTTTATTTTTCCAGTTTTATTTGCCCTGCCAACAATTGAAATGGCCCCTACCACACACACACACACATATACATATACACATACATACATACATATATGTATGTATGTATATATGTACATACATATATACAAACACTATATGTATGTACTATATATATATATATATATATATATATATATATATATATATTGTACATACATATAGTGTTTGATTATTTTATGTATTTATTAATTTATTATTATGTGTTATTATATGGATTTTTTTTCAAATTAATTAAGTTAACGCGAGTTTAATTTAATTAATTATTTAATAATAATAATAATAATAATAATAATAATTATTATTATTATTATTATTATTATTATTATTATACTAAAAGGATAGTTCACCCAAAAAAAATTAAAAAATTCTGTCATCATTTACTCACCCTCATGTCATTTCAAACCTTTCTTTTGTGGAACATAACAAGGTATTTTGAAGACTGTTGGGAACAAAGCTGTTTTGGTTACCAATGACTTTCACTTTATGAACAAACAATACTGAGATGTTTCTCAAATGATCTTTTATGTTCCATAGTTTATGTTAGGCCATTGTAGCCTAAATGTTTATGTGTAATAAATTTCTTTGTTGAATCAAATAAAATATTTCTAAAGATAGTTTGTAATGTCTACTTGATACTTTCTCATTTAACACAAAAATAGCTTTAAATAAACTTTTGTAGGTATTTTCAGTTAATTTTATTTTGCGATTAATTGCAATTAATTAGATTAATTAATCGAAACATCATGTAATTAATTAGATTAAAAATTTTAATCGACTGACAGCCCTAACTTTTATTTTTATTTGCTAGAAATTATTACCATTTTTTTATTTAGTTTTAAAAACATTGTCTGACATATTTTAAATGTTTTTTTTTCAATGTTTTTCCAATTTTATACTTCTTGCCCTGCCAGCATTTCAAATGGCCCTACCGCACATTTTTTTAGCAATGTATTTGGCAGGAAGAAATTTTATATATATATATATATATATATATATATATATATTTTTTTTTTTTATTTATAATATTTATTATTTATATCTAGCTCTAAATATGTAAATATTTTTTTGTGTGTTTTATATTATGTATTTATTATTATTATGTGTAATTTTTATATATTTTAATGTATTTATTTTCTTCATAAAACATTTTTGTTCCAGCTCAAATGGACAAACTTTTGCCATTCTTGCAACTTTATCCATGTTATACAGATACATAACCATATCTAGGTGGCAAACTGGGAGAGTTTGCAAGAACAATGTTGAATAAATCACAAAACATCAACAGTTTTAGTGTGCAAGACATAAAAACAGATGTAAAGGTCAATGAATGTAAAATTTTCAAGTGATTGTTCCCCATTCTTTATTGTTTAGCCCTTGATAGCACTCAGAGGAACACACTAAAACTTAAATTGTAAATTACTGTTAATGTTAACTTCTGGATGAGCTATTTTTATTCTAGATGTGTTTACTTTAAATTTTCGTCTGCCTTTTTAAAGTTTGGCAACCATGGTCACAACTCTTGATCTGTAGCAATTCTCCAAAATCATCTACTTGCGTGCTCCAGGGAAGAAATAACAGCACATGGGTTTGGAGTGACATGATGGCGAGTAAATAATGACAGAATTTTTATTTTTGTGTGAACTAATCCTTTAAATTCGGAGGCAGCTCTAGCGTTGTGTTAAGGGCTCTGCACTAAGCTCCAACTATCTGTGCATGTCTGAGAAAGACAGCTGAAGTTTTTCAAGAGTCTGTGTCAAGTCGGCATCAAAGAGCAGATAAAAGACACGAGGATCAAGCTGAGATACAAGAGCGACTCTGCCTGCAAGCTCACAGCTCTCTCTCGCTCACACACACACACACACACAAAACTGTGGGCTCAAGGGTATTCGTTTTATCTCTTTTTACTCATACACACACATTGGGGAACGAGCAGCACCCATTCGCTCTCTCATGACATACACTGCACAATGGATACGCTTCAAGACTGACGAATGCCAAAATACTAGGGTTGCCTTGCTCAAAACCTCTACTTTATGTATTAAACTTCGGCACGTAACTCGTCCCACGCCCGACTGTCAGGGTGGGAATAGGAACCTTTTCCCAGCCCATATAATAATAATGTGAGCCAGAAATAATATTTGTTGTTTAAATATAAAACATTTTTATATAACATCTTTAAATAATTTAAAATATTTTAAAATGTATTTTTTCCCCTTTATTTATAAATTCTTTTTAGCAATGTATTTATATTTGCTAGAAATAATATTTATATTGTTTAAATGTGAAGTATTTTTATTAGATTTTTAATTCTTTTAAAATATATATATTTTTATTTTCCCTATTTATACTTCCCAAGCCAACATGTAACAAAAGAATAAGTTTTCGAATTATTTTTATATTTTTAGCACGTCTTTACTTAACATATATAAATAAAACTTTAAATAAAACGATATAGCACTATATGATACAGTATAAAATAAAATTATATATAAAATATATACATATATAAATAATATAATTACAATACATAAATTACATAATATTTTATTATTATTATTATGCTAAAATTTATTTAATTTTTTTATTTTCACTATTTATACTTCCCAAGCTAACATGTTCACTGTCACAAAGGAATTGTAAGTTATTTTCTAATTATATTTAAATATTATTTTTAGCACTGTATTTTAAGAATTGCTGGAAATATTGTTTAATTTAACATTTTTTTTAAAGATCATGTTCCATGAAGATATTTTGTAAATTTCCGACCGTAAATATATCAAAACTTAATTTTTGATTAGTAATATGCATTTCTAAGAACTTCATTTGGACAACTTTAAAGGCAATTTTCTCAGTATTTGGATTTTTTTGCACCCTCAGATTCCAGATTTTCAAATAGTTGTATCTCGGCCAAATATTGTCCTATCCTAACAACACCATACCTGGTAAGCTTATTTATTCAGCTTTAAGATGATGAATAAATCTCAATTTCAAAAAATTGACACTTATGACTGCTTTTGTGGTCCAGGGTGTGTGTGTGTGTGTGTGTGTTATTATATAACACTTATAAATGTATATATTTTATATATAATTTTGTTTTATACATTTTATATATCTTATTATTTTAATAAATTTCTCTATCTCTGAATGCAACATTTGGCCGGTTGCATAATCTGCTTAGACTAGTTTTAAAAGTTAGGCACCTAATTTTTTCTGCAAGACCAGTCATAACTTTATGTAACTTGCAGTCAGTTACATAAAAACATAGACTGATCTAATTTGAATCTGAAAAGCAAGACTGATAACCACTTGGTTAACTGCTAAGACACAGTCTTAACCTGGTGACTATGTTTATGCAACTGGCCCCGTATTCTATTGCCATAGAGACTTTAGAGTTGGGAAAGTAAGTAACCACACAGCAATGCACTAACTACCACTCAAAACACTTTACTAACTGCATAACACCCCCCTGGAAACCATTTATCACACCCTAGCATCCGGCACCACTCACAGTTTCTTCAAAAAATGTGAAAATCTAGTCTTTTCAATTACATGTAACTCATGCATTATAAACACCCAAAGGTCTTTGGGTGCTGAAACAAGACTGTGCGAGAATTATTACCTATACATTTACAAAAAGACAGATTTCTATGCACTAAAGACCTAGGCAGTGATTTATAGAGAGCAGGAAGCGACCGGCTGCTCCAAAAATAAAGATGATAAAATATGAGGCGTAGAGTAGGCTGTTAATTGCCTTGCTATAAATACACAACGCCTCCTTTCAGACTATAAGGAACAAAGTCCTCCTCCGTTGTATTTGTGTTAGCGCTGGTGTGGATGTGGATCAGTCGCGATGTTGCAGAGCCATATGGACTATGACGTCATCCACGCGAAAGGAACGCCCCGTGTTCTGAATCGGGAGTCAAAACACTCGAGCTTATCTCGCGCTGTCTGTCTGTCTGTAACTCCTGCACTCGTGCTAGTCTGTTTTATTTCAACATTTACGAGCACTTTTTTGCAATGACCGCTGTGCTGGTGCACTTTGGGAGAAAAGTAACAGCTCTTTAAATAAACTGCGCTTCGTCGTGGTGTTTCTAAATACAATAACGATTTAAAAATTGTTTATCAGATGATAACTATGCTAAATAGTGTTAAATAAACAATCACTCAATTAAATACATTTTTTTTCAACATGTTCTTAACTCACTGGATACAAACCACACCGCAAATTTTTTTAAGTAAATTAAGTTTTATTACAGTGGAAAACCAAAAACATGCTTAGCTGGTTAAAAAGTTGCAAACTATTTAAAAAATATATCTTTCTAACAAATTGGTGTTTAAAGGAACAATACGAACTGAAAAATATTTATCTTTACTGTTACTTTCATTTAATATAGCAATGCTTTAAAATCTACAAGTTAATTACTTACTGAGGCTCATTAATATGTGCCAAATATGGTATTGTGACATGTTTTATGACATGCACAGCTATCATCTTTCAGAGAATTAAACTGCTGTGGTCACGTGACCCCAGCCATGTAAAAATGTTCTCATGAAAGTTATTATAATTCATAACTTTGCGTAAAACGCGCCAAACAACCTTTCAAACTCCTAAGTAAATATCGGACACCTGAAACGTGCGCTTAAAAGCAACTTTAGCTCACATCTTTGCACAAGCTGACGGACTTACTTGAAAGTGAGGATGCAGAGCGGACGGTAGGATTTGTGGCTGGTGTTATCAGCCATCCGTTTGCCCCAAAAGTCATTGGTGAAGATGCTCTGGAGGCTGGAGCCCAGCCTGACATCTGGATTGTTGGTGATGGCCCATATATCATCATGCACAAACTCCCCCCAGAGAGAGTTACTGTAGCAGAGCGCGCAGACCGCCACCAGCGCGGCGTACCGGAGCAGCCGGACTCCCTCTCCCGGCCTCGGTAGCTCCGACAGCCGCCGCTGCGCGAGGGGAGGAGCGGCTTTGGTCCCTCGGCTGTTCGCTGTCATGTCGGCCCCCGTCTCGCATGCTGCTCGTGGGAGTGAAAAAGAAGAGAGTCGTCCCGTTCCATAGCCCGTGTGCTGCACTGAAGCCCGGACAGCGTATCAGCTCTGAATGCGTAATATTAGCGAGTGTGAATGTGTATAAGGTGTTGAAATCTATGTAACCCGCCTACTAGCGCATGCGCAGAAGAGAGAGAGAGAGGATGAGAAACAGGGAGACTAATGTAAATGAGAGAGAGAGAGAGAGAGAGAGAGAGAGAGAGAGAGATGCAAATTAAAAAGAATGAGCATGTGAGGGAAAGAAAATAAAAAACGGATGGAAAAGAGAGACAAATGGAAATAAAAGGGAGATAGAGAATCAAATATGGAAAAATATTATAGTTTATTATTTTTTATTTTTACACTAACTTTTTTTTTTTTTTTGGTTTGAATACCATATGAAAGCCTGTTTTCGCTACAGGATAAAAAAATTAAAAAGATAATTGCGACTTTTTAATCTCACAATTCTGAGTTTTTTCCCCTCACAATACTGAGTTTATATCTCACAATTTTGTCTTTTTTCTTACAATTCTGAAGAAAAAAGTCAGAATTTCAAGATATAAACTCAGAATTGCAAGATATTCTAAGAAATAAAAAGTCAGAATTGTGAGATTTAAACTCGCAATTGCAAGATAAAAAGCCAGAATTTTGCATTCCTGAATTGCGAGATGTAAACTCAGAATTGTGAACAAAAAACACAATTCTGAGTTCATATCTTTTTTCACTGTGAGATTAAAAATTACCTTTATTGTTTTACTCCGTGGCAAAAACTTAGTTTCTATACATTAGAGCTTAGAATAACTATAAAACATGCAAAAGATGTTTTATAGCCATGTAATTTACTAGTATAACTAGGTTACTTTAAGCAAAAGCTGGTACTAAATGTTCAGATAATGTGCTTTGATATTAACGGATGTAATCTGAAGAATCAGTTGCTTTTTGCTGTCATACTTTTGTCAAACCGTAAAAATGCTACTGATTTAATTTCATGATTTTTATAGTTTGTATAAATTGTGGCTATTGAAAAAAGATTAAACAATATAGCAAATAGAACCTGAAAGCGCCTTATGTTGTTTATACGAAATTCCATAATATTTGTTATGGTTATAGCAGTATATTTTGGCAGAAACTATAGCTACCAAGGTGAACTTTTAGAGGAGAGAATGAGAGCATGAGAGAGAAAGAGAAAGATAAATGCAAATTATGGAGCGAATGAGAGAGAGTGAGCGCAGGCAGGAAATCAATAAAGAGCTGTGGGATATTTCACACAATGATTGCACTGCCTTGACCGTGACCTGTGCTTCCACGCAGAACCAGTCATAAGCAAATTGCTCTGGGTTTGGACTTGCTAATGGAACAGGAAGACAGGGATAATGAATCATGATGATAAACGTGCTTTTAAAGATTCAGTGACAGGTTAACATCTGGCTAAACATGATTTTATGCAAGAAATGTTCAAATTACCCTTCTAGGGGGCTGTTTAAATACATCTGGTGGCTCCCTACGGTCAAATCACTCTTGCAAACAGACTGAACAGCGAAACTGACTGCTGATGGTGCTTTATTGCATTGTGAAATCATTTTCATGACAATTAAGCACATTTAAACACCCTCCACCAACTGTCAGTAGCACAAGCAACAATGGAAAAAAAATAATAAATTACATTATTTAAATTGTGCATAAATTTAAAAGTACATAATCTGTAACCATAAATCATGGTAATATCTGAAATACTGAATATAAAATATGTATATGGACATTTATTCATTTAGCAGAATATTTTTGTGAATTCATGGAGTTGGAACAAAAATGTTTTTGTGAACAAAAAAGAACTTTACATTTAAAAAATAAAATTTTTTAAATACATTTTAAAATTCTATAAAATATAATTTCTAGCAAATATAAAAATATGACTATTTATATATAAATAAAAAAGAACCACTTAAAAAAAAAGTAAAAAAAAAAAAAAAATTAAATATAAATATTATACAGTATATAAGAAAATTGTTTTCAGATATTGCAATAAAGAAATTTATTGTGCAAAATGTGCTTAATTGTTGGAAAATTATTCAAAAAAATCATAATGGTGCTAAAATAGATTTCATTTTCTTAAAATAAAATGTACAACAATTTCTTCAAGTTCTCTTTTGATTTTGGGGTGAAATACGATCCCGCTAAATAAAATGATCTGGAAAATATACACAAATAGATGACTGCATAGCCATACACACACACACACAAAAAAAAACCTGCAAATCTTTGTGTTATTAACTTTTATGATTTAAGTTAATTCTGAAAACGGACTGTTACAAAAACAAACTATGAAACATACAAACATATGACAGCTATAAACATCAACCTTCTGACATCTAGCCAGTGCACACAATCTGTTTGGGCAGAAAAAAATGCCTACGTATCTCTGAAGGCACTGACCAACACGACAAATCCCTCCATCTGTGTGTCAGTCTGAAGCGGTGTCTGTCTGTCTCTCTCTGGCTTGCCTTAACATGCCTCACCTCACTGCCACAGTCCAGTTTCTTACTGACTCACTGCAAATGAAGGAAAGACTGAGAGAAACAGAATATATAACATTCAATTACTTATTCACACACACATCTGTACACACGCGCAAACACCCACAATTCTATACAGACACACGCACACACGTTTCGCTATCCTTGTGGGGACTCTCCATAGGTGTAATGGTTTTTCTGCTGTACAGACCGTATTTTCTATCGCCCTACACCAACCCTACACCTAAACCTACCCCTTACAGGAAACTTTCTGCATTTTTAGGTTTTCAAAAAAACTTCATTGTGTATGATTTATGAGCTTGTTTACCTGTGGGGACCTCAATTTAGGTCCCCACCGTGACACAAGTCCCCATGAGTCTGTGTGTATTCAGGTTTAAGTCCCCACCGGGATATAAAAACAGGTACACACACACACACACACACACACACACACACACACACACACAGAGCTTCAGGGAAGGATTGACCCAGAGTAACCTCTTCAGCCTCACTGGGGCCTTTCTGACCAGTTTTGACGATGTTTCAGTGTTCCTATTAAGAGTCATGGATCTGAAGAGCTTGCTTTGGGTCCTGGGTTAAAAATCCCATCCATCCTGCCCAAGATGTCTCTAGTATCCAGAGTTCAGGCTGTTTTCGTTGTCAGAACTCTGTACAGATCCAAATCCAAAGTGTCAGGTATCTCCAACCTGCTTCAGAACAACTGGAACATCTCTACGGGGAGATGATGAAACAATCTTACGTTATTTCAAGTGTTTGAAGTAACATCATCAGTCATCAGACAGATAAATAATGTAATGTGAATGTAGAGTGACGACAAATGCTTTTAAATACTTCATCTGTGTTACTGAGTACTATGCTAATGTTGCCGTTTTTAATTTCAAACGCTGTCAATCATACACATCACTGTTTCAGTTAATGTCCCGCCTATTTGAGAGCTCTATAAATCATATATAGAGGCAAAACCTTTAGATAAGACTGTAATAGATGCAACAGTTATTTTAATAGTGCTGTGTGATATTTTACTTTTATACTGTCACAATAAAATATTTCAAGAAGAATCCTGAAAAAAAGTATCGTGGCTTGCACAAAAATATTAAGCAGCACAACAATGTTTTCAACATTGGTAATAATAATAAATGTTTCTTGAGCAGCAAATCAGCATATTAGAATGATTTCTGAAGGATCATGTGACACTGAAGACTGGAGTAATGATGCTGAAAATTCAGCTTTGCATTACAGGAATAAATTACATTTTAAAATATATTCAAAAAGAAAACAGTTTAAATTGTAATAATATTTCACAATATTACTGTTTTTACTGTATTTTTGATCAAATAAATGCAGCCTTAGAGAGCAAAAGAGACTTCCTACAGAAACATTATTAAATCTTACCGACCCTAAACTTTAAACAGTAATGTATACAGATTATTTGTACAAGATAAATATGCTTTCTGTGGAGTCTTAAAGCAATTTACGCTGATGTGCTGCTTCTAGTTGTTGTGAACCACCGATCCACATCTTTGAAAAGGTCACACTTACCACAGTCCTTTGACTCCTGCGCTCCTCCTCTGCTGGGCAAGGTTATAGATCTCCTGCAGTTGTTTCCTCTGGTCTTCGCTCAGAGGAGTTGTGAGGGACTGATACCAGCCTGCATCTGAACTCTGAACACCTGCAACAGGAAATGTTTCCAATTACTGGTGCTACACTTATGAACAATTGTTGGACTTCAATTTATTTTGGTATTCAAATAAATTAATAATATAAAATGGTTTTCTTTTTTCAAAGAAAAAAACAGCAACATGCATGCAATTTTAATGACCAAGTTAATTAAGAAACTACATGGAATATTATTAATTTTAAAAATTAATAAATAAATAAATAAATATATAAATAAATAGCTATTGAGTCTTAAAATCAATATTGATATGAGGGAAAAAAAATAAAAATTCGCAGTGCACATATTTTACATTCAGGTAGTTGACGTGCCCTGCAGTGTGAAATGCAATATACAATTTTTAATTATTAGTTAAATGTTTATTATGAATGCCAACTTTCTATGACCAATTTAATTCAGAAACTACATTAAAAATATAAGAATTTTAAAAATCATCTAATTTTAATAACCTAAAACCTTGACGTTGAATAAAACAAGTGTATGGACGTATTATGCATGGATTACCCACTTATTTAATATTAATTTATACAGAGCAGGATTTTAGACAAATGAGATTTCACTGTGGGTGGGGCTGCTCTATGCAAATATGGCATAGTGTGACATATCTTATATATGTAATTAATGTATTATGTAAATATATTATGTAAATTTACATGTGTGGTATATTATGGAGTAAAGAATATGCATACGGAGCAGGGAGGCGGTGAAGAACTGATATTCATCCTCTCCGTTGTCATAGTCCAGTGGTGTACTGTACTCCTCTAATGGGGTCCCCTCCAGACCTTCATCATCCCAGTATTCATCATCATCCTCATCATCTTCATCCTCATTGTCATTCCCAGTGGGAGCGCCAGATGACTGCAGGGCCACCCCTTTCTGTTCGACCTCATCCTCATCGCTAGGAATCTCCTCTGGAAAACAGACATGATGAATTTCCAAACATAGAGTAGTAAATTTCCAGAGTACTGAACAGGAGGGGCTTGGTGACGTAGTCTGGATCTTGTTGAAGTAAAGGTCACTTCTAAAAATAGAGATTTCCAGTGTTTGAATCTCACACTACCAGTCCCAATAGAATGAAGCTAAAAAAAGCCTTTAGTCGATGATCCAAGAGACACATTTTGGAATTTATATATTTTTGGTTTACAATGAAACAATAGCTGCATACAAATTTGCATATTATTCATAGTATAAAGTATGCCAAATTAGGATTACTAGTGTGTCACAAATCAAAGTAAACATTGGAAGAAACAATGGTGGTAAAAGATGATATTTTGAAGAATGTTGGTAACCAAACAGTTGCAGGTAGCCACTGACTTCCATAGTACTTTTTTTTCCCCTCCACACTATAGAAGTCAAGTAACCTTTATTTATATAGCGCTTTTAACAATACAGATTGTGTCAAAGCAGCTTTACAGTATTAAATAGGAAAAGAGTGTGTCAATAATGCAGAAGGACAATAGTGAACACTCAATTTTCAGTTAAAGGTATTTCATCAATGAATTCAGTGATTTCATCATCCAGCTCAGTTCAGTTTAAATAGTATCTGTGCAATCAAGTTGACGATATCGCTGGAAATTGAGTGTCCCCAACTAAGCAAGCCAGAGGTAACGGCGGCAAGGAACCAAAACTCCATCGGTGACAGAAAGTCAATGGCTACCGTCAACTGCTTGGTTGCCAACATTCTTTAAAATATCTTCTGTTGTGTTCAACAGAAGAAAGAAACTCATACAGTTTTGGAACAACTTGAGGGTTGTTCCAAAACAAGAAGATGTTTTGAAGAATGTTGGTAACCAAACAGTTGTTGGTCCC
>JAFVLL020014004.1:0-14699 GCA_021397915.2 Tor tambroides | reverse complement strand
AAAAGGGAAATTTTGTTTTCTTTCTTTCCCTATTCGACAATGAGATGAAATGAAGCACAAATTAGTCAAAGTCTCACATTTCTCAGGTTTTTCTCATAAGGAAAAGACTCTCACATCTCTAAAATTCCTGAAGCAATCCTACATTACTGAAGCAAACAATCTGCAAAACTTATCTTTTTAATATTTTTAGTTTTGGTAAGCTATAATAACCCTGGTTTTGATAGGGATTCGAATGGAACGGCACAAGAAAAAAAACCCACAAAAAATAATAAAATTAAACCATTCATAAAATCCTTTATGGTTAGGATAGCAAAACAAACAGCCATAACTGTAAAAGGAGAAGTGAAAATATTTGGTAGAAACTGCCACACATATGCCAAAAAGAACAGGTTGTGTGACATGCCCTCGTCCTCTAAGATTATTAAAAACAACACAAGACAAAATCATATGAACGCAGATGAAATCAAATACAGATTAATTTGCAACAAAAATAAATCTAGATTGTGCTGAACAACCAGTGTTATTTTAGTATCATTGAGATACCGTTATAGCTTTTATTAATAATTTTTTTTTTTCTATTTTAATCTTAATTTAGTAGCGTGTTTTTGTCATTTGTATTAGTTTTTTAATGTCTATATAATTTTTTATTAATTTTTATTTCAGTTTTTTTTAGTATCAAGTCGAACTAAATGAAAAGAATTCATGTTTTCTTGGCAGCTGGCCAAGTATTAAGGTTTTTTTTTTTTTTAAATTAACATTTATTTCAAGTTAAGTCACTTTTATATATCTATATATAGTGCTTTATACAATACAGATTGTGTCTTTACAGTGTTAAACAGGAAAATAGCAAGTAGATAATGCAAGAGGACAATCAAGTCAGTTCATCATTGATTCAGTGATTCAAATAATGAAAATTAGCAGAAATTACATTAGCAGAAACATCTGAGATAAGGAAGACAACTTCATTAAGTCTTCTGAGCTATGAAAGATCAACAAATGAGCAATACAATTTTGCATTCAATTAGAACTCTTTTCAATTTTAGAATAAAACCCAAACAATTACATGACGTAACTTGACAATTCACTTTATGGTGAATTAGAAGGATGCAGACAGTTTGTTTAGTTCGTTCTCCACTAGAGGGCAGGTGAAGCTCAGGAACCGCATGTGTTTGTGTATGTGAGCGTGTTTGCATGTGTGTGTGTGCATCTGACGGCCCTTCTGAGTGTTTGTGTGTATGTAAATATGGCTTCAGTCCCTGGGGGGCCAGCAGAGGGAGCTTGAGAGTACGCTGACACCTGTCTGTGCTTACTCTCAAACCATTCCCAGCCCGGACCTCCGTTCACGAGCACCCTAACATGCCACGTCTGCAAAAAACCAACACCATCCCTCATAGAGTAACCTTTCCCATAATTCCCTCAGGCTGTGTGTGTATGTGTGTGTGTGTGTGTGTGTGCCGCTCGACGGAGCGTTTAATAGCCTGTGGCATCTCCTGAGGACAAACATCTCGCTTTAGATGGTGACCTTTCACCTTTCGGTGTCGATTCTGACTTTAGCCGCTCGATTCTGTCTGGAAAAGAATATGGATGAGATCTTCATGTATCTTTTTTAAGATTAGGAACAGGAATTTAGACCAGGCCTAAAGGACAGCAGATCCGACTGCTTGGTTTTCCGTCATTTAGCTGCTGATGCAACCGCTCGGCTGTTTACTCGGATATAAAAAACAGCCCACGAAGTACATTAAAATGGAAGGCAGCGTCGAGGTGACTTTAGCGGCTAATTAAAAACAGATGTGTCCATTTAATATTCTTAATACTTGGAGGGAGAGAGACAATCACTGCAGAAATATCTATTTGCCTCATTAAATTGAGAAGCTTGATCATGATGAGGGATGAAATAATGAATGAAGACAGGCATGTTTACCAGGTTGTTTAAATAGAGTTTGCCAG
Organism: Tor tambroides; assembly: GCA_021397915.2. Lineage (NCBI taxonomy): Eukaryota > Metazoa > Chordata > Actinopteri > Cypriniformes > Cyprinidae > Tor > Tor tambroides. Next base: position 12,752 of record JAFVLL020014004.1, on the reverse strand, counting down.
AAGAGACGAGGAGAACAAAACCTGCTGGCTGTGGGAGCGCTCGCCTCGGCGGAGAGACGCGCTGACGCTTATTATGACTGACGCGAGCAAAACCGAGCATGGTGGTGCAAACAGAAAGGACAGGTTTAGATAAATCATACGGCTGTCAACGCAGCGTCAAAACGCCTACTGCTTATTTTACCCACAGTGACCATTAATAGACACGGAGGTGTGTGGCAACAGATAGATTCTGCCTTGCAACGTTTACATCACAAAAACAGTCACGTTGCATCAATATCTGAGGAGCTGGGTAAAACATTCAAATATACAGATGCTTTATGATGACATCATATGCAAATTCAATAGACAGGACTGAATGAATCTATCTATCTATCTATCTATCTATCTATCTATCTATCTATCTATCAATACATGTCCATCCATCCATTCATCCATACATCTGATTTGCAGTTTTGCAGATCTATACATGTCCATCCATCCATCCATTCATCTGTCTGTCTATACATGTCCATCCATTCATCTGTCTGTCTATACATGTCCATCCATCCATCCATCCATCTGTCCGTCTGTCTATACATGTCCATCCATCCATCCATCCATCCATCCGTCCGTCTGTCTATACATGTCCATCCATCCTTACATCCATCCATCCATCTATCCATCCATCCATCCATACATACATGTTCTTCTATCTATCTATCTATCTATCTATACATGTCCATCCATCCTTACATCTATCTATCCATGTTCTTCCATCCATCCATCTATCTATCCATCCATCCATCCATCCATGTTCTTCCATCCATCCATCATCTATCTATCTATCTATCCATCCATCCATCTATCCATCTATACATGTCCATCCATCCATCTGTCTATACGTCCATCCATCCTTACATCCATCCATCCATCTATCTATCCATCTATACATACATACAAGTTCTTCCATCCATCCATCATCTATCCATCCATCCATCCATCCATCTATCTATCTATCTATCTATACATGTCCATCCATCCTTCCATCCATCCGTCTGTCTGTCTATACATGTCCATCCATCCTTCCAACCATTCATCCATCTATATAGTCGTAGGTTGTATAGATATTGGCCTATGAGTATTAGTCAGAGTTTCCAGGATGCGCCACATGGAGGCTGTTAGGACACGAAGAAGAATAAGAAGATCCATCTATCTGTCTGTCTGTCTATACATGCCCATCCATCCTTACATCTATCTATCTATCTATCTATCTATCTATCTATCTATCTATCCAACCATCCATCCATCATCTATCTATTTATCTATCCATCCATCCGTCTATACATGTCCGTCCGTCCGTCCATCTATCTATCTATCTATCTATCTATCTATCTATCTATCTATCTATCTATCTATCTATCTATCCATACATACATGTTCTTCCATCCACCCCTCCATCTATCTTATCTATACATGTCCATCTATCCATCCATCTATCTATACATGTCCATCCATCCATCCGTTTGTCTGTCTATACATGTCCATCCATCCATCCGTTTGTCTGTCTATACATGTCCGTCCATCCATCCGTCTATACATGTCCATCCGTCCGTTCGTACATCCATCCATCCATCCATCTTGTCTTTTCATCTCTTACATGACACCTTTGTCCCAGTTTGACAAAGGCCTGAGAGTGAAATTTCAGAATTAATGAGACTAATCGCTAATCTATTATGAGGGATAATTAGTCCAGTGGATAATAGTGACACATATTCATTTCCATGTCTTCCCAGGTGGTCTCTCTCTCTTTCAGACACAAAAGAGCACACGACTGTTGTGCTTTGTGTCTAAATGAACATCTTACAGATGCTGAAATGGCGTCCTGTCACATCTGATTTGATAAATCCAATAGGAATGTTTAAACCACTTTAACACAGCCTATTAAACTCTGAGGACTGAACAGGTGATTTTACATTACAAAAACCCACTCCTGGAGTCAGGATGAGCGATCCCAACACCACTACAGTGATAAAATCATCAAACTATCACTCACAAAGCATCACATCCGCATCCATCTGTCCGTCCTGTTGTCAATCGGTGATCCTAAAACACATCTTAAAGAGTCATGTGAAAATTTTGGTTTGCATAATTGGAAGTGATCTAAAATAACGGCCTTGATGTCTGTTATACTAGTTCCTATGACAACTATATATCTATAAACGATTAGTTCTCCATTTGTGAAGTAAAAGGAACTTACTGGAAGCCATTGACTGCAGAGAGAACTGATACTAATAATAAACCAGTAGCAAAGTATACATTATAAAACAGATAGTTCTGACTTTCCTGGAATAACATTCTATGTCATTGACATTTGTGATAAAAACACATTACATCAATTTGGTACATTGACTGGCATCCGTAAGAGGCCTACATTAAGTCTACTGAACTATATTTGTTCATGATTCCGATTATTATAATAAATAAACACAGCTCTGCTATAGGCACATGTATTGCTACAGACTGAGCCTGGTTTCTCCCAAGATTTTTTTTCTCCATTTCTGTCACCTATGGAGTTTTGGTTCCTTGCCGCTGTCGCCTCTGGCTTGCTTAGTTGGGGACACTTAATTTCCAGTGATTTCGTCAACTAGATTGCACTGATACTAATTGAACTGAACTGAGCTGGACGATGGCATCACTGAATCAATGATGAACTGACTTTAACTGAAATTGAGTGTTTACTGTTTTCTTTTTGCATTATTACACACAATTTTTCCCATTTAATACGGTAATAACAGATAAAAATCTGTATTGTTAAAAGCGCTATATAAATAAAGATGACTTGACTTGATGTGCACAGCAACTCACACCAACACATGCTTTTAAAGTGAAAGCGCTCTTTAAACACAGGCCTTGTATAGGTGTGGTCATATTAGCAAAATTTAGGCAAAATTTCAAGGGCAAAAACAGTCCATTTTCTGTCAGTAGTGTAGCAAAGTTTGAAAATCAGCTCACACAAAAGTCAGTGGTGTGTGATGTGAATTTGCATGACCAACTTGAACATGAATGAAATCTGCATGGGGAACTTTTTGCCACAAAACTTCCATTCGTACGGATTCCTATTAAAATGAATGGAATTCGCCCATGACTAAACGGTCAGTGTCACTGCACCTTAAGGGTTAATTCTTTAACAATCTATCACTACAGCTATAGGCTATAGATATATTACTGCAAGATGATAAAAAAAAAATCTAGCAAGTTTAGCCAAGATTCACTTCAAAGTAGCTGGAACAGGTAGTTTATATTAATGCATTAGCACTACTAAGGGTGCGGAGCAGAGCAAGTGTTTCTAATTCATTTTTATGGGAGTTGAGCTTCATGTTTCTGCAGCAAATTGTAGGATTGACATCAGACCAGGGAAAGCATTGAGAGCATCAAAAGGTTGGGAAATGCTTGACCTTATGCAAATATCAAGCGAAAAACGTGGGCGGCTGTGAGATTCAGGTAGTGACGTCTGTCTTGAGCATTAAAAAATATGCAGATTGTGGTGAAGTTTCTGATGGATTTAGTGCATAAATCATATTGTTTAGACATTGGACACATTGCAGTTGTTTTATAAATTAAAAAGATTAAATATTGCAATTTAGATGTTTATTTCATTGTAAATATCACATTAGCAAAATTAGGAAAAAGCCACAACCAACGTGTCTTTAACTGGTTGCTAAAGCAGCATAAGGAAATCTCTTACCCTCACGCAAATTCCTCTTTGTGTGGATTTCACAAGTGAAAATTCGCCGAGCAAAGGTAAATTTGATTGCACCTTTATTCAGCTATGCTGAGAATGCAATGCACAAACTGGCTTTACAAATTGTTCTCACATTTCAAAACGGCATGGCCGTAATAAGAAATGGCCAAACTGTCCTCCCCAATATTTGAAATTCTTGCACTGCTGCTGTTTTCGTTGTAGAATGACAAAAAGTTTTAAACGTTTTTAAGTTTTAAACGTTTTCTGCATCAGCGGTCCAACAGTGCTGGTCATCGTCAAAATGATTGATATGGCCAATCAAATCAAAGTGGGCGGGGTTTACTGTTCACAGAAGCAGAGAGCGCAAATTCTAGCGTGGTTTTAACATTGAAAGACCGCGAGGTAAGATGGACATTGTATTTGACAATTGTTTTATGATTGAAATGTTACAGTAAATGACTGACAACACTTTTTCTTAAATTTTGCCATTTTGAATAGAAAATATGGTATCATTTACATGATTAATATAATTCCTAACTGAATGTGACAAGAAACATTTTGCATTTTGGACAAACAAATAAAAGAGAAGTGTGCATATTTTTTTTTTTAAAATATTATTAGTTCAAAATTATTAAATTCCAACTAGAATTTGATCTAGATTTCTCTACACCCGTTTTGTCTTTACACCCCCTGATGTTCAAGACAAAACGCCTTGCAAAATGCAGTGAGGCATAACATTTATAAACTGTAGCAGCATAACCACAAAAACTAAGAGGCACTTTTTGGCAAATATATAACTAAAAAACTTGTTTAACTCCGTTACAGTTCTACTTCATTTCTGTACTATAGATTTTGTTTACTACTCTACCAAAGTAGATTTACCATTTACATTGGTATCATCAAGTTTTTCCTCATTTTTGCTTTTTTAAATGAATAAGCCTAATATAAGCACACATACGGATTATAGACCAACCACAAAAGTTAGTGATGAAAAACACTGATGATAATAATACTAACAATGGGTTTTCCTGTTACTCTTCTCCTGACTGGAAACAAAACCTGAAAGATGGGGAGAATGTTTCTCCCAGGGGAGAGTTTGAAGCTCTCACTCAAAGGACTCCTGCAGGACGGTGTGCGTCCCTGGAGCCGAATCCGCCAGCACACAGGTCCCACGACGGGACTGCTTCATTAGCGAGCCGACGACAGGGGAGTTATTACCAGCGGTCCTTCTCCACAAACCCTCTGCTAATATACTGAGAGCCTCCACGTTTGACGCCAGGTGGGTTAGCCCGTTAATACCGGTGTTAATATTCAGCAGCGAGATGAGCTAATGTCCACAGAGAGAGAGGCTGAGACAGGAGAGTGGAGTAATATCAGAGAGCAGGGGCGCAGGGTCGAGGTGGTCTGGGGAGACACTGAACTGGAGCGCCTCAGGCTGTAATTAGTAGCCGGTGACAACACGGCTCACCAGAGAGAGAGTTTCAGCAAGGTAAACAGGGACATCAGCACTTGAGACACAACAATAATTATTAATCATGAAAACAATCATCACTGCATTTACTTTTCTATTACGAAGCAAAAGTGAGTGACCAGAGATCCTCAGTCAGCGTTGGAGGCTTTAGGGCCTGTTCCAGCAAAAAAAATATGCATCTCAGGTGTCTGAACTTTTTCTGAAAAATTTGCAATCCTATTCAGTTCACAAATATTTATTTTTCTATTATGGAGGAAATTGATTGTGCAGAAAATAAAAATAATATTTTGTCATGCATACAATTGGTTTGCAGGGCCTAGTCACAGCAAGTTCTGATGTTTCTATGAAAAAACATGCATGACGAAATATTTTTAACAAATGCTATTATTTATTGGATGTCCATGTATTTTCATTTATTTATTTATTTTTACTTTTTAAGGTGGTGAACAATTCATGCCAGTAAATTTTCAGCGAATAGCATACGTTCAGCATTATACTTGATATAAATAGTTTAGAAAATATAATATTTAAAAAATATATATTTTACTAACACTACTACTACTATACTAATAATAATAATTTATAATAAATTATAAAATATTTTTTATTGGGTGTTTACATCATTTTTGTTACTTTTTAAAACGTGCTTAAATGTGAATGGTTTAGCTTCAAAACATGCATGATAAAATATCAAATAAAATAGTTTTGTTTTTAAAAAATATGTAATAATATAATTATTTATAATACATTTACATAATTATAAAATAATATTTTTTATTGGATGGCATTATCAGTTTTTTTAAATGCACAAAAATGGTTAACAATGAAGTTAGAAAAAAAAATTTTAGGTACAAAAAATGTTCAAAAGGAAACAAAGTGAGCAGGGATTGTCAGTGGTTTTGAAACTCTTGAAAACTATTTTTTAAAATGTAGTAACATGCAAATCATGCAAAACCTGCACAAAAACATTACATAGTTGTTTCGTTTTGTCCTGAGAATGATGAAAACTCAGCACTGGACTCTGTATGACTAGCTTTTATAGTTTTGTATTATTAGTTGCATCGGACATGATGTGAACAGGCTTTAGAATTCAAGGGCTCATTACAGAAGAAATTAAAGAAATGAAAATATCTAAAAGGATTTGTTTTTTAATCACTGTTGCCACTCGTACACCCACAATGTGGCCTGAAACACTACAAATGCTTGACATTTGATCCAGCGTAACCGATGGAACAAAAGCCCCCTATTAATCGCCAAACAATACTCAGTTTTTCAGACCTTTGGGGAGCCGTATTTCATCCACAAAGGTCTGATATTAGATACTCCACTCACCCCAAATGACTAGATAAACACGCCGCTTCAGAATGACTTCTCCATATAACCTGAGAGCGGCAGGCAGAGATAGACTTCGAATCCTGCTCTGCTGGGAATTCCAGAGTGACTGCAACACAGTATCAAACGCTGAACCCTCGGTGCGTTGTGCCAAGGGGCTGATGGGATATCTCTGGGGAGCCATTAGCGCTTCGATCTGCGGTAAAGCACTGGGGAACCAGCACAAGTCATGAGAGAGAGCAGAAAAACTCACAACACACTAACAACACCTGTCACCCTGCACCTAATGAGAGACACAATTAGCAATTAACAGTGCGATCTGTCAGCACTGATACCTGCCTCCCTGTGCTCACCTCGGCCCAGCTGGGACAGACGGCAAGAGGGAAACATCCCGAGCTCTTAATCAGCAGAGAAACACACCCAAAGAATTATTCTCAGACTAAAGCTGGTTACAAATCACTGGCTTCGGGCCTGATATATTATGAGCTTGAGCTACTTTAATATTTAATTGCAGTGTTAACTTATGAGACTAAATTAAAAAAACAAAAATCAAGAATGAACTTGAAAGAGTTAAGTTTATATATATATATATATATTTCAACAGTATCTTTTAATATAAAAGTTTCAATGAATTCTTCACAAAAGTTTTTTTTAGAACTAAAACAAGGTAATTCAGATTATTTATTTATTGTGTCATTTCATACGCTGAAAAAAGGTGTAGAAACAATTTTATTCAGAAATTTCTAGTAAATTTCACAAATAAATTGCTGAAAACACATTAAATTAAGCATGAAATTTGGAATTGTATTTTCATGTAAAATATATTTCAATTATCTTTATTTACTTAAAAATATTTTTTACAGTGTAGTTTTAATGACTACTATTATAAAACGGAGAAAGATAATCATAATAAAGTGTCTCAAATCAGGTCAAGTACTTGTATAGTGCTTTTCACAATACACATTGTTTCAAAGCTTTACAGAAAAATCATAATGTTACTGTTTATAGCTTTACGTTTTGCGACAATACAAGAAATTAGTTGAGATTTACCATCTATCTATCTATCTATCTATCTATCTATCCGTCTGTCTGTCTGTCTATCTATCTATCTATATGTATCTCTCTCTCTCGCTATATACATATATATATATATATATATATATATATACTGTATATAGCAAGAGAGAGATAGACAGATAGATAGCCTTATGTGAATATACTGTATGTATGCAGATGAAGTTCAAATTTATATAGAGTTGGGTGATAATATAGTTATATTTTGATGCTGAAATAAAAAACAGGTAGATGAGATTTGCTATATACAGTAGTGTATATCACCCTATATTTGAGTATACTGTATGTTCAGATAAAGTTGTACATACTTACATTTCCAACTTTATATAAAGATCTTGGCAAAAATATACTCCAGTTCTGTGACTACAAAGGCAGTCTAGATTTGCTATATAGTATATGAGTCAATTCTGCTAAGGCGTAACAATGGAACAACAGTTTTAAAAAGTGATTTTTCACTATTATTTACAACACAGTCTGCATTTTCTTAAGTTTAAATTAAAAAAAAATGTTATAAGAGACAATAAAACAACTTTGTGCATCAAAAATGTGCATTCAAATGTCTCCAGCACATTTTATAATTACCCCAAAAAAAACAAACATAGTTCCCCCTTCCCCCTCAAATGCTGACGTAATATATATTATTGAACTTGAACGGTGACTTTTATAAAATGTAGTTTGATCACAATCTTCTCAGTTGATTAAAAGATTAAGTCAATTAAGTCAAAGTTGAATAAAACGTTATTTAATTTTATAATTTTTATTATAATAATCTATATAATTTCTATATGGATAATTTTTTACATGATTTGTTACTTTTAATTACCCCTTATCAGATTTTGACAGGTATATTGCTTTGCATGAGTATATGTACTGTATGCAGATACAGAACTGCATTACGTTATGTATATTTATTGTTCTGAACCATCTTAAGCATCTGCGCTGGCATAGAGCGTTGTAGTGATGACAGTGATAGTGTTTTTGTAGGCCAACCCAGAAGTTCACATCTAGTTATCAACAGAAGAAAAAAAGCTTAAGTTAGGCTATAAACGAACTACAACACGGTCGCATGACTTCAACGTCCCCATCATTAAGCTTCCGACACTTTCAGTCTTTATTTTCCCTGAAAGTTTGAGTTAGAATAGTTTGCAAGAATGTGATTAGAAACACAATGCTGCTGTAAAAGCGACTAGTGAGTGTTCAGATTTAATGTCTCACACAACCTCTGTTGTCCCCTTAAGCCAATTATTAGCACCCTCCTTCTGCAAGACAAGTAAAAGCTTTGAAAAAAAAATCACGAGTAGATTATTGCTGATGCATTTTATGTTGTAGAAAACATGAAAAAATACTAAACTTGTGTGAACCACAGACCTTATTTCAGGCAAAAACTCGTTCAAAAAACCCATTGCCTTTAGGATGATCAACAATCCTCACAAACTATCGCTGGCACCTAACAAAAACAGGTTTTCAGAGAAGGTGCAGCTCAAAGAAGTTTGAACATATGCAAAGACACCAAACAACATCAACCGTTCTTGTAAAACACTTCAGCATCAGGGGGAAGAGCTGCTATTTCTTTAGGCTGTGAAAAGTCCAGGCTGGGACGGATCTGTGTGTGGAAGCGTCACGTGTGGATCGCAGCTATTGTAATAAGATTAGACCTGCCTGATACACCTCCAGGATAGTAATTGTGTCAGCCCATGAGGTCAGTGGGGAATTGGAGTGTTAAATCCAATTTTGAACTTGTCTCTCTCGTTCTGCGGGGTGTACAGGAGTACCGACCATATGCCACAGTCCCCGATTTCACAAGATGAATATGGATGAGAGCCGAGCTGCTCTCACATCTCCGAATACAAGCCAGATCTACCTGTAGGACTGGGAATAACCCTTTGCCCTGTTTTACAGTCAAGCTAAGTGTATGATAACATAGCGTTGTGTGCAGTGGCATCCCGCTATTGTCGACAGAAAAATGAATAAATGATACTGGCTGACAGGCAGATTAGAGTCATTCTTAATAAACAATGTTAGCAGAAGGCCATTGTTGAAGCTAAATAAGTTTTTAACTCTGAAATTAATGGAGTATGAAGTGTAAACTGTAAGATAATAGTGTAAATATTAGTAGATAAATAAATATTAACAATTAATCACTCTGACCCCGAGGTGTGTTTGACCCAACCACACACACACGCACACACAGACACACAGACACACACACACACACACACACACACACACACTCAACTGAATTACAGCATGTTTTTAATTTGAGTAATTTTCATGATTTTTACAGTGATGATGGGATTTAAAAAAAAATAAAAAAATTGTATAAAAAAATCACATCAGTGTTATTTTAGTATCACTGATATACTGTTACAGTTTTGTTGATATTTTGTTTTATTTTATTTTTTATTATTAATTGTATTTATTTTAAAATATATATTTGATTTTTATTTTATTTTTAGATTTTCTGTTGACACTGTAATTTTAAATTTTTAGTAATTGTCTTGTGAGTTTTTGTTATTTTTAAAAATATGTCTATACAGTGTTTAGTTTTAGTTTATTTTAGCATTTCAGTTTTTCTAAAAATGCATTTGTTTTTCATATTTTAGCTGATTTCAGTTAACATTTTATTTCACTTTTTATGACTTTTGTTTTAATTAACAATATTAACCCTGGATAACACCCACAGAGTTTTTTCTAGTGGAAGAAATATGTTAGAACTAAGCTAACTAGCCAAACATTATATTCACTATATACATTTTTATAATTTTTAAAAAATGTTGTTTTTTTAAAAAAAAATTTCCCTATCTTGGAAATCACACTTTTAAAATACCCTGATTTTTTCTGGATACCTATATTGTTCTGGCCACTGACCACTTCACCAGGTATCTCTAAATTTAATGTAGTCAGTTTGGTGATCTGACAATGCGTTCACTGACCAATAAGAGTGATTTTAAATTCATTCTGCAGATTTTCACTCAAAATCAGTGCAGAAAAAGTGGGAGAAAACTTTTCTGATAAATGAAGTACTATGCAAAAATGAATGCAAAAGAAAAAAAACTGAAATATTACTTGTGTGGTTGTCAACAATGTATATATCAAACCTCAGCAAGTCGTCAATCAATCCTGCACTGTGGTCAGTGAATCATTCATCTTTGTTACTGTATTTACGCGTGTCGGAGTGACATCTCACGCGATGCTCAGGACAAATCCTCGTCTCATTGAGAGGAAAGTTTGCCATCTAATCACTCACACACAAAAGATGTTTAACAGCAGTAAACAGAGGTGCAGCTTTGCGCTCACCATTCCAGATAGAATGGAAATATTGCATGAAACACAAAGCAGAAAGTCACTTCAGAAGCGAAGCACATAGCCTGCAAAGCTAAGGTAAAAACTTACAACTTTACAGTTACAGAAAAGATTCCACACATGTGGTACCAATGTACAGTAATGGTTTTAGATGGCAATACCTTGGTAGTGCATGATGGCCTTCATTTAACCACATCCTTTGGCAGCTTTGCAGGTATCTGTGAAAAGAAAAAATTAAGTGGAGGATGAAGTGAGAGAATAATATATCACAAAATAATTAGAATTATTAAATACTGGAAAGCATTAAAAACACTTTCTAGTTAATTCAATTAATTTATTTGTATGTTTCAGTGTTGTTGTTAACTAAAACTGAAACTATTAAAAATTGTTTATGGTATTTGAAATAAAGCTGAAATAAAATTAAACAGAAATATAAGATGAAACGTAATTGAAAATTAGAAACGTGAAAAACGCCTTGGCAAGAAAGTGAAATAAATATGTTTAAGTATTAAAATTACTAAAACTAAAATAACAAATAAAGCTAAATGTAAATATTAAAAAATAACGTCAAAAGCATATAACATAATTACTAAAACTTTTTAAAACACACATTTATTTTATTTCAGTTGCCAAGACAACATAAATTGTAGTACTAAAATTACTAAAAATAAAAATATAGCTAAAAAGCAATATAAAAATAATAAAAATTACAAAGAAATTAAGTACATTTAAAAAGAAAACTGAAAATATAAAAATAAAAGCAAATTCAAAATATTAATAGATAACATAATACATAATAGGTCATACTAAAATAACACTCGATCATATAAACTAGCAGTCAAAATCTGGACACACTAGACTAAATATCTTATGATCTTTTCATGTCTTTATAAAAATTGCTGTAGTCAAATATAAATTGTGAAGGAAAAGCACAAAGAAGTGTTCCTCCTACACTAATGTTTAAAAGCATCCCAGGATCCTCATGAAGCTGGCTGATGAATATCCAGACCATGAATAAGCTCAAATATAAGAGCATTTTCATCGGTTTAATAAGTTTGTTTGCTATATGATTCCCATGCTTCCTTTTGTGTCCTTTCATAGTTTTGGTGACTGTAATATTATTCTGAAATGTGGAAAACAGTCAACCAAGAATGAGTAGATGCATCCAAACTTGTGACTATGTTCATACGCGGCTTAAAAGAAGATCAACTCGATTCTTATCTCTGAACCGTTTGATAGCGTTAGCTCACACACACACTAAGGACAAGATGGCATATTTTGGGTCAGCATCATTCTCTGCGACAGATCCCACATGAGATGGATGGTTCTGCCCTCAGGTTGGCTCGGCCTACCATGCAGGGTGGCGTGCGCTGTTGTAGCATCGGTGATAAATCTCTTTTGTCGCTAATGAACTGCATTTAACAATAAAATGCAGCGGGAAACGGAACATTTCATTTATAAGAAGATCAATGACACTGACAGGCCCTTCTTTGCTCGCTTTCGGAGAAGCGCTGGCGGGCTTGTGCCGTGCCACAACCGCCATCAATCACAGACGCTACAACAACCAGATCAATCAAACGTGATGCTCGGGCGCAAAATACCAAGCATCGCAAGAAACGGGGGGAACGGGCCCCTAATCATGTGTCTGAGAGCAGGTTTAACCCGTTCACTCAAGCGTGATTGTGTGTGTTGGTACACGCGTGACGGCGGAACACGCGCCAGCATCAGAAGTGAGTGATCATGAGCAGGGTCGGGAAGCGCTTCATCAACGACGTCCTCCATCTGCGGAGCGACAGTTCATAATTCCAGGCATCTGCTTTCATTTATAAAGTGATCACTTAGTCCTCCACG
>JAFVLL020014003.1:0-15727 GCA_021397915.2 Tor tambroides | reverse complement strand
TCAAAAAATAAATATATATATATATATATATATATATATATATATATATATGTCATTTTTGAGAAGTGCAAATATTATATGATGTTTTATTAACAAAGTTCGAGAGGAGCACGTTCAGATAATTAACCTAATTAACACGAGAGAAGCACAATCAGTAATCAACCCAGTTAACAAGGTAAGAGGTGTGTGTATATATACACAGCAGATTTGCCTCTGTTCCTTGACAGTTTTCCAGCATTCGTTTTTGCTCCTTTGCACCATGTCGCAAATCGAACTGTCTCCATCCAACGAGACCGGATCATCCCCGGATCCTACACCACAACCTGCCGGCCCCAGTATCACGACTCCTCTGCCAAATGAAGCCGCCGAACCCGAGGCTTCATCGCGCGGCCGCCGCTCTGCTCGGCTAGCTACACGCTCACCAAGACGCCGAGGCCAATCCTCCCCTCCACCAGCGAGACCTCCAACTGCTTCGCCGGCATCCTCCTATTGTTCAGCAGGGTCATCAATTCCTCCTATTGTGAAGTGGACAGTATTACGCTTGAGGCAAGTGCTGATCAATTCCGAAGTGCAGTTCTCGCGAAGGATGAACAAAGCAGAATTGTATGATCTCTACGTTACCTTGCGATCAGCTAACCTCATGCCAAAGTCCACTGCAGCCTCAAAGGGGGCCAACAAAGCGAGCAAAGCTCATAAGGTCCCTGGCTTGCCTCACTCAATTCCTCCTTTATCCCGCTCAAGGTCCGGTCCTTCTCGAGCGCCGGCTCACAGCGGCAGGTCTTCAACGAGCCTGGGCCACGCCCCAGAGCTCACCACGGCAAGGCCTCGCTCATCTCCCGTTTCGGCTCAACCTGTCACCGCGGCTCTCCCTGCCGCAGTGCCGAATGCAGCTGGCCCTCCCTCAACTTCTCTATCTGGTCCTCCGGCTACTGATAACCCTTTTTTCTTTCAGTGGCCTCCAGCTTCAGTGACAAACGCTAGCGTGAGGCTGCCTCCACTAGCAGCACAAGCTACACAGCAGGGTATTTCAAACCCCGCCCCCCTCATATGGCCTACAGTAGCCGAAACAAGCGCGAGGCTGCCTCCGCTGACTACGCAGGCTCACACATTTCATTCATTTTCTCATGCTACTAACAACCCTTTTTCCTTTCAGTGGCCTCCAGCTTCCGTTGCAAACGCTAGCATGAGGCTGCCTCCGCTAGCGGCGCAAGTTACTCAACCTCTTCAGGGTGTCACAAACCCCACCCCCTTTCCGTGGCCTGGAGTAGTTGAAACAAGCACGAGGCTGCCTCAGCTTGTTACTCAGGCACACTTATCTCAATCTTTTCCTCCTTTTTCCTTTTACAACCTACCACCTCAAATTTCAGAGCCTGATCCAAGCATGAGGTTGCCTCCGCCGACAATCGCGGCTCCTCCTCCTCCTCTCCTTCACTCCTCTTTACTGCACTCAAAATCACCATATTCTCTATTTACAGCAACACCTCTGCCTGTCCCAGCAAATGCTGTCGCATTGGAACCTCCACCAGTGGCTCACAACATCTGGGCACAGATCCTGGCAGGTGCGGACATAGACCTCTCAAGTCTTCTTTCCCTGATTCCTGCGTCTGAATCTAACCGCCAAATGGCCTGCGGAGACTTTTCAGTAACTCTTAAAAACCAAAACCCACTATCATCATGCATACTGTCACTTTCCGAATTCACCATTGCTTTCTGCCGCTACACTGAAATAATCTGCTCAGCCTTCCCCCATAGGCGGCGCGTGTTGAATGATTATTTGGCGCTAATAGCTGAACTCGCGTTGTCCTATGGGGGAGGGTATTTCTATACCTACCACAAGCTCTTCTCGGCAAAATGTGCAGTACAGGTCTCACAGTGGAACCAATGTCCCTACTGGGGCGCAATCGACCCCGACCTTCACAGCAGAGTGTTTCTGGGCTGCAGAAACATGTCATGCGCGGTCTGCAGGTCAGTGGCCCATTCCACTATGCTATGTCCACAAATTAACCCCTCTATTCTCCCCTGCCCAGTCACATCCCCAGTTAAATCCAACAGCTACTTGCGAAGACCCGCAATTAAGGTGAATTTGGATTTTAGAAGGAGTGCTCCTTCTACCGACAGCAGGCAGCCCTGCCACCATTTCAACATTGGCAAAAGAGCCAGACAACGTTGCCGGTATCTCCATATCTGCAGTTTCTGTGGCGGTGCTCATGCCCGTCATGTATGTCCTGTAAGGAAATTAGTTAATAAAAAAAAAAAAAAAAACTACTTATCGACTCCTGTGAATATCTCTCACCTATCTATCGAACTATGTAACCACCCGGACACCGAATTCACTAATTAGCTGCTGTCCGGTCTCAAACATGGTTAAACCCGGTGTAGAATGCCCACTTTCTGAAAGCATTACATGTAACAACCTCCAATCCGCTCTCGCAGAGCCAGACGTTGTAGACAATTTGATTAAAAAAGAAGTAGATTCAGGCTTCATGATCGGCCTTTTCGACGCTCCCCCCTTTCCAGTTTTCCAAATTAGCCCCACTGGAGTAGCCACCAGAAAATTTTCAGGTAAGAAACGCCTTGTAATCGACCTGTCAGCTCCTCATAATTACCCATTCCCAAGCATAAACAGCTTGATTCCTCTCAATGAGTTTTCTCTCAAATACCACGATATTGATAATACGATCGATATGTTAAAAATAGTAGGTCACGGCGCTTGGATGGCAAAAATTGACATCACCTCAGCATTTAAAGTGATGCCCATCCATCCGGATTCGTGGCACCTTTTCGGGGTGCGCTGGCACGGGAAATTCTATTTTTCAGTGCGTTTAACTTTTGGATGCAAAAGCAGCCCCAAGATATTTGATATGCTATCAGAGGCCCTTTGTTGGATTTTATCAAACAATTATGCAATCCCTCACCTCATTCACTTACTCAATGATTTTTTTAAATAATCTCGCCTCCCGACGCCATTCCAGCGACGCACATCCTTTCAGTTTAAAAAGTTTTTTCCGAGCTCGGAATCCCCATTGCCCAGGAAAAAACTGTGGGCCCTGCCACTTCCATCGAGTTCCTGGGGATCAATTTAGACTCAGTCAAATTCCAGGCATCTCTGCCCAAGGAAAAAATCAACAGGATAATTCTCGTAGCATCCACCCTCTCAGATAACTTAAACTGTTCAAAACACGAACTCCTATCCTTGCTCGGCTACCTTAACTTCCTCATGCGTATCATCCCTCAGGGCCCTTTCATTTCGCATCTCCTCTCCCTCACGTCCTCGGTTTACGCGCTAGAGGATCGAATTTCCATAACTCGAGCATGTCACAATGAACTCTCATTATGGATAACGTTCCTTAAACAGTGGAACGGCTTATCCTTCTTCTACAACAATCTCATATCTTCTCCCGTTGACATCCAACTGTTCACAGACGCAGCTCCCTCAGTCAGTTTTGGGAGCTTCTATCATGGGCGCTGGTTCGCATCCCAATGCCCCCCCCCCCAGCTCCAGGACACAACACAGTCCTCAGCGCTGTTTGAACTTTACCCTGTTGTAGTAGCAGCCTTCCTCTGGGGGAAAGAATGGACTGCTAACAGTATTTTAGTACATTGTGACAATGAAGCAACAGTCCAGTGCATCAATAAAGGCCGTTCTCATTCACACGCTCTGATGCCTCTTTTAAGACGCCTCACCTGCATCTCAGCATTTGACCAATTTATCATAATTGCCAAACATGTTCCCGGTTCAAAAAATCAAATCGCTGACTCGCTTTCTCGTTTTCTGTTTCAGAAATTCAGGACACTGGCTCCAGATGCGGACCAATTCCCAACTCCAGTGCCTCACTATTCCGAACTAATATTTCCGTAGTCCACCCGTTAAAACCCCTTCTCAAAGTATCGCTCGACACCATCCTCCAAGCAGTATCTCCCAGAACCCTCCAATCTTACATGACAGCATGGAGATGTTTTAAATCATTCCACCTTTCATACAACCTACCGTTTCCCGATTTTTCTCTTCTCTCAGTCTCCTCATTTGTCTCCTACCTTAACAGCATTAAGGGCCTCCTAGTTGGGTCCATCAAAGGGTACCTGAGCGGCCTCCAATTTTTTCACAAACAATTTTTCAGCACTTCCTCTCCTGAAATAAACAACTCCCAAATCTCCCTAATGATTAACCCTCTGGGGTCTGAGGTGATTTTGGGGCCCTTGAGATGTTTTGATATGCCCTGATATTTGTGCTTATTTCAGCTACTTATAACATATTATTGACCAACATGTATTTTTTTGTATTCAGCACAAACTGTGCTACAATAATATGTGACCAAGATGGATGTACATGTATGCATTTTTTAGAAAAAAATATGCGTGGTTAGTAAGTTTTGGGAAAAAGATGTAGCTGAAATAAGGCCATAAAACCCACACTAAATAGTCCTGAATAAGACTTTTGAGTAATCAGTCTTATAGGCTTGAATATTTACTAAACAATTATGTGAAAATCATTCTGATTACTCATTCACAGAAAACAATATATTGATTTAAATTTTTAAAGACATGTTTTGTGATCGAAAGCCCGTATGCGAGGGAGTGGCAATGGCCATGAATATTAAGTGATTCTCACCTGAGAGACAAAGGGCCCGCCCCTAAAGGCTGCTAATGGGCCATCAGTGTGACTGTGACTGAGGCAGGTAAGAGAGAATGTGAGGAGATTGAAAAAATGGGTTTTTTAAATTATTTGTATTTTATTTACAACACAGTATAATCAAAACATATATAATGAAGGTCAAAGACACATTATTGTGCACACTGATCTAACCACAGAGATGTGAACAGACTTTGAGTCATTCCTGCAACAGATTCTGTTCAACAAGTGAAACAAGTAAATCATGTGTTATTTAAGTGTTTCTGCTTATTTCCATGGATTCAAGAAGAAAAAAAAACAATCAGTAGTCAAGGATCTTGTTTTACCATAGAATATCAGTGTAGTTGAACATCTGATGTTGGTACAGCACACTCAGAGGAAAACTCTCAGAGGATTCATCTGTGGTGCAGGTATCTGATTCAATAAAATACAAACAACCAAAAAATAAAAACATTTGTGAGCATGTTAATATCAGGAGCATCTTATATATACAGCCACATACATATACATACATATAAAAATAAATTCAATATATATATTATTTTAGTACTTCATACTACATGGAAATGAAATAACTAAAATTAAATAAAACTAAAACTGAATAAACAACCTATACAGACATCAACACTGAGCCAAACACATGTTTTAAAACAACAACGACTTACTAACACATAGTAAGAAATGGTTATAAAAACTGAAACAGAAGTGAAACAAGTAGAATATAGAATATGAAAACATCATCGTGCCGTAAGAAATTTAAATACAATGAATTGCCTATCAATTTCAAACATTGTAGTCTGGAATTACAGTTTGGGAAAAAAACAACTATGATTTTGTAGTCATATAGCCTAGTATGTATGACTTTATAGTAGCTGTTATGATTCTGTAGCCATAGACACACGTATGCTTTGTACTATCATAGAAAAAGACATTTTATATCTGAGAAACTAATTATTATTGTTTAGCACGCTATTAAATCTATTTGTGAAAAGAGTATTAATAATAAACACGGTCTAAACATTCTTAGATGGTAGCATTCATCATGTTGTCGTTTGGGAAAAACCCAACTAAACGTGTTCAAGTTTGTCACAATAACACGTTAACTAATGCAAAAAAGAAACATTACTTACTCATCAGATCGATCTTCTCTTCTGGATGAACTCTTGTTCTTATTTTGAGGGAAATCTAGCCTTTACTCAGCGAGTCTTCTTGCAGAAACGAACAGTAGCCGCGATGAACGATCTCCTCACGCTTTATGTTGGGCGTTTACACGCGTGCGCGTCTCATGTGGTTATTTACACATGAACCGCGCGAGCCACGAGGGGGCGGGATCGCATTAGATATAATGAGTTTGACGGGAAAGACTGAACATCGTGTTGGTTTCATACGGATTACTTCATCACAAAATGTTTGTTTTCGATAAGACTTACTTCATTTGAAAGTAGACACTTCAAGCTTTCTATAGAGATAACTCCCATGTCTCTGTGTTGAGTTTTCGCTGAGTTACACTTCATTTTAGTGACCTGTTTCTAAAAGCAGCTCGCGGAGACGGAGAAGACAAAGAGCGCACCCAGTTTGTTTTCTTTTTTTTCCCAAAACCACAAAGTTTTGTTGTAATTGTGAGTGTACACAAAAAAGTAGACCCTTTACAGATTCGAATGGTGTATTGCTCTTATCTGTACAATCAAAAATGGCAGAGTAATTCAAGTTCATTTCGGTCTTATCAGGAAAATCTACCTCAAAACGCGTATCCGCGTTTGTCGACCCCAGAGGGTTAAAGGGATTCAACGATCTCAACCCACCCGCCCTGACTCCAGACAACCAATAACACTAGATATTCTCACAAAATGTATTCATACCCTCCGTTCAGGCTACCGGCCCATCAATACTGCCCGCACACTCGACGCTGTTTATCTTGCCTTTTTTCGGTTTTCTCAGATGTTCGGAACTCGCTATCACTTCTAAATTCAATCCAAAAATCCACCCCACCATCTCAGATTAATCCGTCCTTGACAGTGAAACAATCTCCTTTTTGATTAAACAAAGCAAGATGGACCAAACCAGGAAAGGCCATTTCATCTATATTTTCAACCTCCCGTCATCAATCCAACCATATCAAACTGTTCTCGCATACATCCAATCTAGAAACTCCCAAGCAAAGTCCCCTATCGAACCCCTATTTCTTGATGACTCCAACAAACCCGTAACTCGCTTTTGGTTCCAAAAACACCTCAAATCTGTTCTCCAACAATCAGGCATCCCAGCGGATAACTACTCCAGCCAATCTTTTTGCATCGGGGCAGCAACCTCAGCAGCTCAGAAAGGCCTCTCTAAGCACTTTGCCCATCTGAGTATTGCACTCCTGTAAGATGTTGCAAGTGCCTCCCGGTCAGGAAAACATCGGCTTTTCCATCCGTCTACCAAACGAGGCTTATCCGTCTGACACAGTGAGTATTGAACTCCCGTCAGACACTGCAAGTGCCTCCCGGTCAGGAAAACATTGGCTTCAAAAAATGCGGTCGGAGCCTTCCCGATTGAGCGCCCCAATCACGCTGTTCCTCGTCCATAGACCGGTAGGGCCCGTTCACCCGGCGCCGTGAGCTGCTCCCGTCGGAGTTCGTGTGGGCCCTCCTGGTCAAGAGACTAAGTTTCTTCCTGAAACGCCACCCCGCCAAATTTTCGGTGCTCATTTTGGGGGGGTTATTCGTTGGGCGCCTGTCCTTTTGCTATGTTGCTTTTGGGGGGTACTCAGGGTTTGGGCCAAAGTTCCGAGCTCAGAGCCCTCCCCTCGGACAGCATGCCAAATACACACAAACTTTATTCTATTTATTATATGTAAGTGTGAACTCGTGAAGTATCCATAGTATGCAGAAAGAGACGGCAATGCTCTCCAATTCTATGTCCATCAGTATAAAAAGTCCATCCGCGAACAATCTAGCTCAAGTCCTGCTCACAGGGAAGAGTTGAAGAGCCTGAGGGACAAACGACTTCCTCAGTCTGTCTGTAGAGCAGGCCAGGGACAACAACCTGTCACTAAAGGAACTCCTCTGCCTAAAGATGGTTTGGTGCAGAGGGTGGTGGACATTGTCCAGGATGGACAGTATCTTGCCGAGGATCCTTTTCTCAGCTACAGATGTCAGGGTGTCCAGTTCAGCACAAACTACTGATCCAGCCAGTCTATTGTTCTTCTTTTTAATTTAATGTCAGAAACATTGCTTGTAATCTGAAAATACCACTACTACTAATAAAAACTGAGTTGTCCACATACATCTGTGGCAATGAACTCCTCCACATCATTGATGCTCTTGACAGTGATTTCACCCTGGCTGATCATTGGATAGTCATAAGGGTTGGTGGTGATGAGCAGGGCCTCTATAAAGAGTTGATGTGCAGCATGTTAACAGTGCTCTCCAACAAGGAAATAACTGAAGCACACAATCCTGTAGATTTCTCACCGAGCAGCTCTGGCTTGTGTCCAGTCATGAGCTGGTAGAAGATGTGGTAACTCCTCTCAGCCGACAGCTGGAATGTCACTCTCGATTTTTCCAGCAGATCTGTAAAATGTGGTGAAAAAAGACATTGAGTTCAATTGATTAATCCACTTGTTAATCTCCAAATAAAAATATTAGGCTTAAAACAGTGTTGACTCACAAGTTTCAATATCTGCTTTGGCCAGTTTACCAGTGGTCCCAAAGTGAATCCTGATGAATTTACCCTAGATTGAAATCATTGATAAAAGCTCAACTGTTTGCCTGCTTTGAAATTGTGATTGAAAATTTATGATGTTATAATGATTCATAAGTGCAACTTACAAAACGAGAGGAGTTGTCGTTCCTCACAGTCTTGGCATTACAATTTGGTCCTCCAGTGATCCCTAGATGTAATTGTAGGACAGTGGGTAGTCATGAGGTGAATTACAAACACTGTCATTAATAACATTGTCTAGAATAGGTGTTCACTAACCTGCATTTTTCCAGGGACAGGCTCTGCCTTCTTTGGACCAGACATCGCAACAGTTGCAAAGTACTGAATGACACGTTTTGTGTTCACAGTCTTTCCTGCA
Source organism: Tor tambroides (assembly GCA_021397915.2). Lineage (NCBI taxonomy): Eukaryota > Metazoa > Chordata > Actinopteri > Cypriniformes > Cyprinidae > Tor > Tor tambroides. The sequence continues at coordinate 7,034 of JAFVLL020014003.1, read as the reverse complement.
CCAGATTCTCCACTGGAGGTTCATAAGAGATCATTTTTAGTCATAAATCTTTTATTGATTTACATTTATTATTGAAAAGCTTCAGGTTGTTCCAGCAGAAGAATATTTACTCACGTAATCAGGACAGACTGGTTCTCACGATCTGAAAATAAAGCATGGAGTGTTAACAGGGTTTCTATAAAGTGTTTGTGAAGTTTTCTTTTTAGTTTGTTTGTTATTTTTCTTGCGTTGTTATTAGATTAATAGGCTATAAACTAACCTTAATTTAATTTATATTCCTTCATATAAGTTCATATAGAAGAAGTTTGGTAACTTTTTATATAATAATGCAAAATGGTTGTTATGAAGCAGTTGCGAATTGAACATTAACTTGAACTGTACCACTAATGTGCATCAGCTTAAAAACCTCATTTAGGTATGGTATACTGTCATGCTTATGCTACTGTGCTGGAGCAAGGAACACGGAGCACGCAGGAGAATTGCGATAAACAGACTTTAATCTTCTTACACATGAATACAAGACAGGCAGGAACACATGTAGCACTCATTGGCGAACAGTACCGGAACCAAGAATAAGGGACACACAGGGTTTAAATAATAATCAAACTAAACAAGATAACTAAACACAGCTGGACACAAATTAACCAATAATGAACTAATAAGAACAGGAACTACCAAATAAGGACATAACAGGAACACAACGGGAACACACATGTGACATATACAAGGTACTTAACTAAAGATAAAAAAACCCACCAGTCCTCTTTCATACTATTTGCCTTTAGCCTATCTATGAACACTGTCAAATCAGCAATTTATAGACAATGAATTATACACTAATGCTTCACACTTGTTATTATAAAGTGGGTTTTTTTTCATTCTCTTTTTAACTCTTATTTGTTGAGACTGCTGGAATCCACTTACCAGTGAGCATGAACTGGTAGGCGTTGTCAGAGATGGAGAAGATGTGAGGTGGGGCTTCAATCCTCTTTTTGCCTCTGTATCCAGACACAACAACTTCACTTCACTTTATTTTTTTGGATGGGACAATGCATATTGATGAACGTACAATGACGTAAATATGCCGGATTTAGCACAGTGCTAATTTCCATCCGTAGTCCCAGACATGGAAAACACAGACAAAACATTTTTAAAAAATTTACAAAAACACAAGCAAACATAATACAATATACAAATAATTTAAAAAAAGAGAAAAAAGGACCTATACTTAAATAAAATACTTGGGTCCCACTTTATATTAGGTGGCCTTAACTGCTATGTACTTACATTTAAATTAATCATTTGATACAATGCATTTATTGTGTACATACCTGTTTTTACACTGTACTTAAATTTTTAAAAATATCTATATGTAGTTACATCTGTAATTACTTTCTGTAATTACATTTATAATTACACAGTTGACCCATCCCTTACACCTTAACCCACCCTTAAACCTACTCATACCACCAAACCTGTCTCTAACCTTACCCATATCCCACCATAATAGCAGCAAAAGTGTTTTGCAATACAATATGAACACAATAAGTACATTGTGCTTATTTTTTTGATGTAAGTACATAGTAGTTAAGACCACCTAATATAAAGTGTGACCAATACTTGTTATTATAATTATTTTAAGATGCATATTTTAAAATTCCTATGCATAGACATTCCAAAGTACTTATTGTAAATGTACCTATTTTGAAGGGCATATTTTAAAATGCCTATGCATAGATCATAACTAGTGTTCACAGTTTTGATTGTTATTCAGCCAACTTTTAAGTTGTTTCTTAAACGAAACAAAAGTGGGCCTACCTCTAATCACAGTTGATCGTACACTGGGAGCCACTTGTAGGGATTGACAGTGACACAGAACAAGCCAGAGTAGGTCTGAAACGAAGATAGTGCAGTTTTACAATGCTGCCGTCCCACCCTAGCAATAAAACATGATTTACTTAGACTTACGTAGATCATCCATGCTGCGTAACACTCTTTGAGGTTATACAGCACAGCAGGCTCATTGAGGTGGGTCATCATGGCCATGTCCTCCATTTTGTCAAACTTGGGAGGATTCATGGGGTGGATATCATCTTTTACTGTGAGTGTCTGTAATGAACATTGGGTTGCACTTTATATTAGGTGGCCTAAACTACTATGTACTTACATCAAAAATTAAGTACAATGTACTTATTGTGGTCATATTGTATTGCAAAACACTTCTGCTGCTATTGAGGTGGGATACGGGTAAGGTTAGAGACAGGTTTGGTGGTATGGGTAAGTTTGAGGGTGGGTTAAGGTGTAAGGGATAGGTCAACAGTGTAATTATAAATGTAATTACAGAAATTAACTACAGATGTAATTACGTATAGGTATTTTTAAAAATATAAGTACAATATAAAAACATGTATGTACACAATAAGTGCATTGTATCAAATTATTAATTTAAATGTAAGTGCATAGTAGTTAAGGCCACCTAATATAAAGTGGGATTGAACATTGATTAGATGTTTTGTACACACATTTGTACACTATTTAACTGAAGAACTTTAACCTCTGCAGAATCAAGCACAGTAACATGAAATCTATATATATTTTTTATCCATGATACTTACTTTTCCCACTGTGAGTTTTGACGGTAGCTTTGCCACCCTCTCTGCTAACAAGAGTACCCTTCAGATACATCTCTTGTGGCTCTGCCACGAAGAACGCCGTTTTGGCATCGAAGGGGGTGTTCTGAGCCTCGATTCTCTCTCTTTCTGGCTTCCGGAGGTAAATGGCCGCCGGGCCGAAACACTCCATTTCACCATCTCCCATGATGGCACTTCACTGTGGAGTAAAGTATTCACCTTAACGCTGCTTAGTATTTGTCTCTTTACTCTGGTATTCATATTATAAGCTGGTCATCTTGTCATTATAATTACAATATTTTAATCAGCTACTTGTATTGGTTTACCTTTTATGATGCTCCAAGAGGAAAATAGCAGCTGTCAAGTTATGGATTCTGAAAAAGACCAAGAGGTATTTAGAGAATTGTATTTGCATCTTCCATTATGGGTCAGTATACATCCTTTGATTTAGGACACTCAGTTGTTCTACATTAATTCTTTTTTAAAAATCATACTGACAAATTAAAATGGGCATTTCCCCCACCTTTGCCTGGTCGCTGTAAGTCTTTGTGGGTCAGGAGCTGCCATTTATATAGTGTCGTTACTGAGCACTCAGAAGAATAGTCCAGCTGGATTTGGTCATGTTATTTTACTTGGTGTGATGTTTCTCTGTGCCATTGGGAAATAGGAAGGTGATGTCATTCATTCAATATGAGGAATACTGTTATATTGGTGCACACAGACAATGGTGTTTGGTTAATAGATACGGTATAAAAGTTGTCACACACTGTGCTTTTGTAGGTTGTAATTTTCTTAATATGTTTTTTTCTATGCAAATTCACTGCCAGTTTTAATTTGATGTCACTGAGGTCCTATTTCAGTGTAGCATCTTTAAAATTAATGGAACTGGACACAGAAGAGAAACTCTCAGATCCAAAGAAGCAGTCAAATGTCACCAGTATTCTGTTTCGGGTGACAGCAAGACTTGTAATTTATAATTTGTATGTCAGTTAAAACCTTTTAATGGCTTTAAAAAGCATATGTAGCCTCTTAAATTTCTAAAGTTTAAAAGCTTAAACTGTAGCATGCCACAGAGCTTTGATCGTGGTGTTGCATTTGTTGATATGCCTTTAACGTCTTCATAGAAGTGTAAGTTGGGCATGCAGGTGTCTGGGGTATAAAGGTGTGTTTCGTGATAAAACCATACACCAGCTTTGTTGTTTCCTGTTGTTCATTTCCATGTAGTTTTGATATAAATATTGTTAGTGATCAAATGAGCAGGGAGCAAAGAATTCAGCTTGGCTGCTTTTCCAAGAATTCCTTTGCCAGCAGGAGATCAAATTAAATTCTTAAAAACATGAAAGATTTATCGTCTGAGATGGACTGTAACAGTTTATCCTTCCAAAAGAAAAATTATATCTCTAACAGTTTTTTTTTTTTTATTGGGCAATTAAATCTCAGTAGTCATGGCATGAAATAAACTGGACTCATAGTGATATTATGACTCTCAAAGTTATAAACAGCATGTGGTTATATGGAAAAATCATAAATATAGCACAGCAAGGGTTGCTGTTTGTATTATGAGGTTTAGGTCACTTATCCATACAAGTAACAATGAAGGCTTGATGGGAACAGTCAGTAAGTCTTCTGCTTTATTTACCTTAAAGATAAACTGCTTATTTGAATGTTTACATTTCTATTTCTTGAATATTTCCAGTACTTCAAATATATAATTTTTCTGTGTTTTGCATTTTAGGTTGCATTCATTGATTTTGAGATTCAGCAGGGTCTGAGGTTCTAGCTTGATTTAAATGAGTATACAGTAAATGTCTTGTTTTATCTTATAACACTTGGTGTAAGGTAGTATATTGAAAGTATTTTTCTTTCATGATTTTTTGGAAAGAAATGGCAGTAATTTTTCTATGCCTAGCTAAATATGTGTCTGCAGCTCAAATGAAAAAATATTGTGGCTTGCTAGGATCCATTTGAGTAGAAAGTACATATGATGTGAAAGAAAAATAGAAGACTACGGTCTTTGTGAAAAATCATGATTTTGACATTGTAATGATAATTTGGTACCCAGGGTAGAACACTTAATGTTCCAGAATCCATTACCTGTGTTGAATTTCTCTGAACTAGAATGGTCAATTCTTCTTCCTTTTATTCCAATTCAAATACCAGGTCAACTGGATGTGGCTAGTTGAAATCAAATTCCAACTGCTGAATTGAAATGGAACTGATTCTCCAATTCTGAATTTTGCCCAATCCTGGCACATACACCCAAATATCAAAGAACAACTAAATCATTCAACATGAGATGTAGGAAGTGGAGTGCAATGTCTTAAATGTCCTGTCATGTCTGGACTGTTTCTACAACATGAAGTCAAGTCACCTTTAGTTATATAGCGCTTTATACAATACAGATTGTGTTAAAGCAGCTTTACTGTGTTATAAAACTAGTGTTTCAATAATGCAAACAAAATTCAGCAGCTCCTTTGTCCAGGCGAACCAACATGGTGTGGTTTAATTGCAGCCTGCAACACAAGTCAGACTGTGGACTGGCAGCACACAGAACAGCCATCCAGTTCCTTCTGCTTCAAGATTGAATACATGACATGGTGAAGTGGTTGAAGCTGGCCACAGGGTCTGTGCAGAGGATTCGTCTGGTTCTCGTGGTCTTTGCTGAGGATTTGTGCCGATGGCAGTCTAGTTTACAAGTTCTTCTTCGCTGAGGATCTGTCTCTGGGGCTCATCTGGTTGTCATGGTCTCCGCTGACATTCAGGGCTGTTGTGGTCGTCCCTAGGTGCTGATCCACCCTCTGGACTGGATATGGACTGGATCCGGGTGGTTATAGTGACCTCAGAATAAGAATGAAAGAGACTAATATTAGTGTAGATGCCATTCTTTTTACAATGTAGCAAGTACATCGGGTGTTATGGGAAGTGCTCCTGGTTCCGGTTGACCTAATTAATGCAGACTAACAATCCTTTAACGGATTTGAATTGTAGAAATGCAATAGTGTATTATGTGTATGCCAGATTAAAGAGAGGGGTCTTTAATCTAGATTTAAACTGACAGAGTGTGTCTGCTTCCAAACAACTCTAGGTAGATTGTTCCAGAGTTTGGGTGCTAAATAGGAAAAGGATCTGCCGCCCGCAGTTGATTTTGATATTCTAAGTATTATCAAATCACCAGAGTTTTGAGAAAACAGCGGATGTGGAGGTCTATAATGCAATAAGAGCTCGCTCAAGTATTGGGGAGCTAAACCATTCAGGGCTTTATAAGTAATTAGCAAGATTTTAAAATGTATTCGATGTTCAATAGGGAGCCAGTGTTGACAGAGCCATTTTGGACCAGCTGGAGTTTATTAATTGCACAGGGCAACCACCCAATAAAGCATTACAATAATCTAATCTTGAGGTCATGAAGGCATGTATTAATATTTCTGCATTTGACATTGACAGCATATGTCAGAATTTAAATATATTTTTAAGATGGAAAAATGCAGTTTTACAAATGTTACAAATGCAGTTTTTAAATGTTAGGATACTGCCTTTTCTATTATCTTTGACAGAAAAGGGAGATTTGTGATCGGTCTGTAATTAATTCTCCAGGATCAAGTTGTGTGTTTTTAATGAGAGGCTTAATAACAGCCAGTTTAAAGGTTTTGGGGACATATCCTGATGACAATAAGGAATTAATAATATTCAGAAGAGATCTATGACTTTTGGAAGCAGCTCTTTTAGTAGCTTAGATGATGTAGGGTCTAACATGTTGTTGGTTTAGATGATTTAACAAGCACTCTAAAATTCTACAATTCTTCCTCTCTTATAGTAGAGAATGAGTCGAATTGTTCCTCAGGTTCTATAGTTTACTATCTGATGCAATACTGTTATAATATTCTCTCTGATAGTATTGATCTTGTAAGTAAAAAAATTAACAAATTCATTACTGTTGTGCTGCTGGGAAATGTCTGCACCTGTTGATGCTTTATTTTTTAATTTAGCCTCTATATTGAACAAATACCTAGGGTTGTGTTTGTTTTCTTTAAAAAAGCTGAAAAGTAAGCAGATCTAGCAGTTTTTAAGGCTATTCTGTGCTCTCTCCTCATGCAATACAAAAGACCAGTTTTTGTTTTTGTGTTTTTATATAAATAAATGTTTTAGATATTGTTTTTAAAGGTGGTTTCACACCTGGCTCATTGGAGTGTTGGGATTGGATCTGCACCACAACAATTGGTCCGAGGTCATCTGTATAGAGTTTCTTGGCCCGATTGAAAGCAAACTCTGGAGAGATTTGGTTGTGTTGCGAAAGCAATCCAACCCAACTGACTGACAAACCAAGGTGTATTATAATTCATGATGGGAAATGTTACATGAAAATCAGTTAGAGCATGATTGAAGGCTTATATACATTTGTAAAAG
>JAFVLL020014001.1:5000-40411 GCA_021397915.2 Tor tambroides | reverse complement strand
TTCTGTGGCCAAGAAAATATCCTTTCTTAGAGTTGATATGAACTTAATGTTCGCTGGACGAACAGATTAGTTGATGGCAATTTAATTCTGCGACAGTTATTACTGTCAGCCGATATAAATAATTGTAATTAATCATAATTAATTGTAATTATTTATATACAATTCCCTTTTAAGCAAATTTGCTACACAGAATAATAAGACACTAAATAGAGCTGTTACCAATCAAATGAAATCAATAACGACAAAATTCATCTTTGCACTGCAGAGGTGGCACAGAAGCTGCATCTGAACTGGTACAATTACAGGTGCATAAATATGTTGAGAGTAATGTTTTAAAAATAAAATGTTGAATATAGAAATATTATGAATGAATAAATTGAATATGAATGTCAAACTAAAACCACCAGTTGGTGGCAAATCACTTAATGTGCGAGTCGCTGAATTATTTATTCAACAAATTCATTGCAACAGTTGCTATGGATTGCTGGACTTTGGAACTATTTTTGTTGCCGAAATAGCTAAATAAATAAAAATTCAATTTTGTCTAAAATGCAATTCACCTAATATCTGTTCTATGTTTAACGTTTGCATAAAATCAATCGTTTTGCAATCCTGCTCATATTCATGAAAACAGCTCTTTTGCTCTTGTGATATTGCTTCATTTTATGTACTATGAAAAACAAGATCTCAAGTAGTTTTTTTGCAATCATATCTTGATTTTTTTTTTTGGCAATTTGTATTAATTTTGGTGAATTTTTTGACAATTCTCCATTAAATTCTGCACAATTCTGGCACATCAGTATCAAAATACATCAAATTAGAAATAAGTTAGTGATTGCATTTAAAGCAGGTTAATTTGTTTGTTTACATTAATGATGTAAACAAATAATTCAGACAGTGCAATGGCAATATGGTGCCTTCCCTGCAGTTGTGGTCTTGACTGGTCTTGAAATAAAATCCAGAGTCCTTTTAGTCTGAGAGAGACAAGACTGAGTACAAATGGGGTCAAGATCGAGACAAGACCAAGACCTTCAAAAAAAATGGTCTTAAGACCGGTCTCAAGTACTACAACTGTCCATATTGATATTAAGCAGGCGGTGGAGTGCTAGCTTAAGCTAATTAATCAGTTCCAGATCAAATTAATGCCTAAGTACTGCTGTAAATAACGGACATGGCATCTGAGGACTGCTTCGCCATTTTTGTTCTCCGTTATTTCGCAGGTTTCCTTCCATCACTCTGGGATCCCCCCGTGGTACTGGAGCACCAAAGCGCATGCACATTCGTTAAAAACTAAAATACGTAGAATGAAATTTGCATATGTATGGAATGAAAGATTTAGATTGCAATACATGTTAACTTACTTATTTTTGCTCAATTGCATGATCCATTTAAGTCCTCATGTCATACTAACAAGAAACTATGCTTCTCACCACAGGTCGAGAGCTCCCACACATTTGCAATGCTGTTTGCAATTGTTTAATGGAACTGTGGATTAACTATGTTGGTGACAATACACCTTGCGACCATGACTAGCTAAAGATGCTTTTGGGAAACGCATACCAGCGCCATACCAGTGTGACCTGCTTAAATTTCATGAATGAAATTAATTTCTTGACACAAAATGCTGTATTTCAAAATGCTTGCATAATTACACTCAAATATACGCAGAGACAAAACCAGTTTTTAAAAACCAGAACTTTTTTCTACTGAAATTTATACAACCTGAATTCCAGAAATGTTGGGACGTTTTTTTTTAAATTTGAATAAAATAAAAAGAATTTCAAATCACAAGAGCCAATATTTTATTCACAATAGAACATAGATAACATAACAAATGTTTAAACTGAGAAATTTTACAATTTTATGCACAAAATGAGCTGATTTCAAATTTGATGCCTGCTACAGGTCTCAAAATAGTTGGAACAAAGGGCATGTTTACCATGATGTAGCATCTCCTCTTCTTTTCAAAACAGTTTGAAGACATCTGGTCATCGAGGTTAGGAGTTTCAGGAGTTTTGCTGATGGAATTTGGTCCCATTCTTGCCTGATATAGGTTTCCAGTTGCTGAAGAGTTTGTGGTTGTCTTTGACGTATTTTTCGTTTAATGATGCGCCAAATGTCCTCTATAGGTGAAAGATCTGGACAGCAGGCAGGCCAATTCAGCACCTGGACTCTTCTACTACGAAGCCATGCTGTTATAATAGCTGCAGTATGTGGTTTTGCATTGCCCTGCCGAAATACACGTCATCTGGAGGGGAGCATATGTTGCTCTAGAACCTTTATATACCTTTCAGCATTCATAGTGCCTTCCAAAACATGGAAGCTGCTCATACCGTATGCACTTATGCACCCCCATACCATCAGAGATGCTGGCTTTTGAACTGAACGCTGATAACACGCTGGAAGGTCTCCCTCCTCTTTAGCCCGGAGGACACGGCGTCCATGATTTCCAACAAGAATGTCAAATTTGGACTCGTCCGACCATAGAACACTTTTCCACTTTGAAACAGTCCATTTTAAACAAGCCTTGGCCCACAGGACATGACGGCGCTTCTGGACCATGTTAACATATGGCTTCCTTTTTGCATGATAGAACTTTAGTTGGCATCTGCAGATGGCACAGCGGATTATGTTTATCGACAGTGGTTTCTGGAAGTATTCCTGGGCCCATTTAGTAATGTCAATGACAAAATCATGCCTATGAGTGATGCAGTGTCATCTGAGGGCCCGAAGACCACAGGCATCCAACAAAGGTCTTCGGCCTTGTCCCTTACGCACAGAGATTTCTCCAGTTTCTCTGAATATTTTGATGATGTTATGCACTGTAGATGATGAGATTTGCAAAGCCTTTGCAATTTGACGTTGAGGAGCGTTGTTTTTAAAGTATTCCACAATCTTTTTATGCACTCTTTCACAGATTGGAGAGCCTCTGCCCATCTTTATTTCTGAGAGACTCTGCCACTCTAAGACATCCCTTTTACAGCTAATGATGTTACAGACCTCATGTCAATTAACTTAATTAGTTGCTAGATGTTCTCCCAGCTGAATCTTTTCAAAATGTCTTGCTTTTTCAGCCCATTGTTGCCCCCCGTTCCAACTTTTTTGAGACCTGTAGCAGGCATCAAATTTGAAATGAGCTCATTTAGTGGAAAAAAGGGTAAAATTTCTCAGTTTAAACATTTGTTATGCTATCTATGTTCTATTGTGAATAAAATATTGGCTCATGTGATTTGAAAATCTTATAGTTTTCATTTTATTCAAATTTAAAAAACGTCCCAACATTTCCGGAATTCAGGTTGTAGTCATCATCATTTGTGCACAAAATTAACTCAACCCAGATAGCACATGTACGTCTGCAAGATGTCTGTTAAAGATCGCTTGATCTGGAAAGAATCTTCTGTGTACAAACATCTGACAGATGTCTTACATAAATCATAAACATCTTAAAGACATCTAATAAATGTCTATTTGACATCTGATAGGAAACATCCTATAGTCGTATTGCAGATGAGCAAACACTCTAAAAAATACATCTTGCAGATGTAAATGCAGACGTCTCCGTGATGTATGTGTGCTATCAGGGAAGTACATTGCATTTCGTGGACATAATGGTGAACTGTTTCATTTTTGTATATAACAGAAAACATCTTTTGTGGACAAAATCCTCCCAGCATTTCACAAAATGCATTTTGGGAACAAAATAATAATTCCGTCAATGAATTTTAATATTTCATCCACAAAAGGGAATCATGAATGCATTTTCGTAAACTAAACTTTGCGTTTGCACAAAATTATGTTTCAGTAGAAAAAAGTAACTGGCGTTTGTCTTTCCTGTGTACATGCATTAAGAGCATTAAAGCATAACAGAGTTTTGTGTCACAAAATTAATTTTCATCCACAAAATTTTTCAGGTCACACTTGGAGAAACCATAGTGTGTATGGTTGTGTTTTGATATTGCAGGCGTGCTGTCTAGCTGTCTTTTAGTCACGCTTGAGCGAGAGCAGAGTGGTTTTAGGGGACAGCGTGAGTGCAGAGAGAAAGACACAGGAAGCCCGATTCACAGGTGCACAGGAAGACTAGCCCACAAGAAAAACAATGAGACGAAGAGAAGCGGGTGGGGGGCTCTGCACATTTACAGATATCTGTTCTACTGGATTATACACCAACACACAAATTCATCTGCACCTTCCTGTTGTGTTCATTAACATCATTTGCTAAAGCTTTCAATTGCTGTTTTTTTTTTCCTGATACGAGCCATGTACTGTACCCGTTCAAATTTAAAATATACAATTGCTGTGTTAAAGTGAACATGAAACCGGTCCAGTTTATTTTCTTACTATACACTCATGACTTCATTGTGAATGATCAACACAGTTTCACCACAGTTCGTAATGAATTCATACAATCAGCTGTCTGGGTAGACTATAAAAAATAATCTGTAAAAATAGGCACAATGTACTGTATTAAAATGAAGTGATTTTCTGTATTGATTTTTTACCAGTACATTTTCACTTTTTTGTTTGTTTTTCATACTTACATTTTTCATACACATTTTACATTTTCATGCAAATAATATCTTATGAAATTATACAGAATTGAACACACACACACACACACACACACACACACACACACACACACACAGAGTCTTCATAATCTTTTACCCAACTGTAATAATTTGTTTGCCTATTAAAGTTTTCCTTTTTACTTTCCCTTTTATTTCTCAACCAAATAGAGACTTTCCTTTCTTTCAGCCAAATTATTTCAACCAGAGACTTGAATTTTCTTTCTTTCTTTCTTTCTTTCTTTCTTTCTTAAATCCAACCAATTCTTTATGGATAAATCATGAGTATAATTTAGAGAAGTCTTGAATTTTACAGTTTTTTTCAACTGCTTACACACATTTTCAAAACTTTGCCTGTCTTTTTCAAAACTTTACACACAAATCCCAGAATTGCACACACAGAATGCAAAATGCCTCACATCTCTTGCAAAATGAAGCTCAGAATTCAAAATATCACAAACACATCTCAAAAGCAAGCATTTGTCTTAACGTTGCAAACACCTTTGCCATAATATTATATTTCTGGATATATCATATACACACAGTTATTCAAAACCTAAAGCTCTTCTTTCATGAGCTCCTGTGTGCATTTCTGTACAAGATTGAAAGTAATGGGCAGAGAGATGTTGAAAAATTCATGGTAAACAGGAAAGCAAGAAACAACAAACTTTTTTTTTTTCTCTCTAAGTTTTTTTAAAACTTTTTTACTGTAATTTGTGGTTGTGAATACAGTATTACACCGTACTAAAGAAAAGAAATACATTGTTTGCATCCATTGTTCAAAACCGTATCAGTGCCATCAGAATGAAAAGTCCTTGTGTCATTGTTCACAAACAAGATAGTCAAAATGCTTAGTCATGTTGTCAATATAACAGTGCACTCTGTTAGTATTACCTGATGTAAACTATGACAACAGTTTGGATGACAGTTACTGTACTGAAATGCAGAAGGCTGCACTTCGTATGTATGCCATAAAAGTACAAATGTAAACATTACTGTATTGGGATATTGATTGAAAGAGACCGGATAGGATTCAAAGTTACATTTTTACTAGTGGTCTGACAAAAAAAAAAAAAAAAAAAAACACACATTACAACGTCATTGTGATATAGAAAGGAAAAGAAATATGGGCACAAAGGCGAAAATACAAAATTAGAAAGGCAAACACAGGAAACATCCCTTAGGCAGAACTTTATGAGGAATTTCAGAGAACTGGTTTATCATTGGCTGATCTACATCTCTTCATTAGTGAAAGTCAAGATTCACCTGCACAATTCATGGCAAATTTACAAAAATACTACAGTAATAGAAATGTGTAAAAAATGAACTTGTTCAAAAGAATGAAAAACTGCTATTATGATGTGCACAAGTGACTAGATGATGTGGAGGTTAAACAAGTAGTTTTGAGAATTTCATTTCTGATCTGAGAAATGCACCAAAGCCACTGAGAAAAACTGTATAACTTGACCTGTGGCCTATTTTTAAGCCTATTCTAGAGCCATGATTGGTTGGTGTTAAGTAAAGCAATGAGAGTTTGCATATGTGAGGACTTTGTGTGAGGCGCTGATGAATTAGTGTGGCATTTTAAATGGTTGTGTTTGAAAAAGGAAATCAAGAGACTTCCTGTTTTTTGTGTGTTACATAGAGAATTGTGTGTTGTATTTTGCAAAAAGTGTTTTATGAAATTGAAAACTGAGTCAAAGGCCAAAAATGAGTGCATGGTTTTGCAGATTTGGTGTGTGGTTCTGGTGTTTGAGTGTCAGGTTTCAGAAATTGTGTGACAAGTAAAGATTTTGTGTGTAAGCAGTAGAAAAAAAACTGTAACGTCCTGAATCTTCTATCTGAGTTTAGTCTCGCATGTCTGGGAGGTATAAATGTCATTGATTGAGAGGATGTTAAAAGGCAGAGGGGGAATCCTTGTTTTATCTGCATCTTCCTCTCTGTCAGGCTTGACTGAGCTGAATGGTTCCACTCATGATCGTTCTTCACGTCTGTATCATCAACCCACACACTGAACTGAAGCCCACATCTGCAGCCTTTATTGGCAAATAATCAAAACAAAGCATTTCACAGAAACTTTATCAGCGCCGTAAAATATTATTCCCCTGACTCTTGGGTCTTTCTCAGAAGAAAGTCTTCAAAAATGAGATACAAGTATCTAGAAGTGAAGGGGTTGATTTTAAGGCTGCACTATCGTGAGTAGGTCAAAAATGGCATAATGTCAAATATCAGGGATTAACCCTATCGTAGCTGTTGCTGATTTTGTTCCTGACAAATTCTCGCTAATTACATAATTAACCTGGGACGTCCCCAAATTCTGTAAAGATACACGTAGGCGTTCTTGATGGTGTGTTCTTATACTCTCCTGATGTTTAACCTTTGCATGAGCGTCAATCTTAAGAGCCAAAAATGCAAATGAGAGGCAAAATAGGTTGGTTTTTCAAATTTAATTTCTTTCAAGGTTATAACAGGGATTATTTTATTTTATAACTCACAATACTAATTAGTCTTAAATTCTTCACTTTCAAAAGTTTAATGTTCAAGTTTTATTTTGGCAGAAAACTACAAGGAGACTTTTCTGTCTGTGTTTAGTATAAAAACAAATTTGCAAAAAGAAACACTGAAACATGTCTCAAAATTTCTTTTACTGTATGTTCCTCAGAAGAAAGTAAATGACTATGATTGTCATTTCATCAAGCATTTTAGCAATATTCAGGGAAACGGGCTGATATTTACACAGTTTTGTATTTATTTTTGGGAATGCTGCTAAACATGTAGAGAACTGTGAAAATGCTGAGCTGGATACTTTAATGTTATTGGTAGGCTGATCACAAATTAAATGCACTACAATATATTTTCACGATAAATTAGTTTTCTTGCTGCTAAAAATACATATTCTGCAGATGATGTATAATGCATCATCACTCTCATAGTTGTTGGATTAAGTCACCACTCATTTGTATAAAATTCAAAAATCATATCATATTTTTTCATTGTATCTCCGTTTCCCATCATTCAGTGTGTAATGCTGCATACTTGTCGAAGTATATTTATAAAACATAGATTCAAATACATATGACTCTCTTGAGAAAGCATGATGGGAAATAATTTAAAGATTATAGGCTATTCATCTAAAAATGCTTCCTAAGTTTTCATCAGCTGCCTGACTTGAGGTTTTATTCAAACAAACCTCTATAACCTAAATATGAGCAATATAATAATGATGCTTGTGTCAGCATACATCACTAACGCAAGCCATTGGGAAAACAAATGTGACTGTAATAACATTTCTAAACAATTGCGCGTTTCGCGGATGGAAGTGGGTGGCGCTAAAAGTGCCTTCAGTTTTATCCGAAACAAAAGAGCGTGAATATCCCTTACGAAAAAGAAATTTATTCAAGTGTGCTATTAGTATACTTCGTTTAAACTAAAAAATAGGAAAGTATACTTTTAGTCTACTTTTTATGTACTTCTCAGAAATGGGCTTCATGCACTTCTCAGAAATATACTTAAAATGTCATTTAAGTATACTTCACTTATACTTAGAAAAAGTCTAAATATATTTGAGCTATACTGTGCTATGCGTGTTTTCATTGTTATACGGTAGGGGGCGCTAGTACACATCTTCTGTACAGAATTTCCAGAAAAACACAAGTGAAGAAGAAACCGAAACAACAGATGCTTCCACATGTAATCTAACACCATCATCAGACATAAAACAGCATCAAAACTGTAAAGTTATGGAATAAAATGTCGACCGATGAAGAGATAATAATGACTGTCAAGCTTTAGGGTGTTGATCGAGTCCATCTACGTTTTGGTTATCATTCTGAATCCAATTCTTACCCCCGGTTTCACAGACAAGGCTTAAACCTAGTCCCAGACTAAAGCGTAAGTCTGAGCTGTTTTAACTGAAAGAAACTTGCACTGACTGATATTAAAACATATCAGTGCCTTTGTTTTGTCTCAAGATGCACACCAGTTATGTTTTTTTCTAAGGCATGTTAGTAAAAATTACTCAAATTGAACAATGGCCTAATCCTGGCTTAGTCTAAACCCTGTCTGTGAAACCGGGCCTTAGTCATTTTTCAGCATTTTGTTCAAAATGTTGTTTATTTCTTTATTTTTTTATTTATGAAACTTACCCACATTCAAGTGTTTAAAAAAGAATGCATGAAGCTAGAATAAAATGTTTTTGTTTACAAACAGATACTCCGTTCTTCTTTGGATGTTTTGTGTGTTCAGATATTCATATGACAAAATATATACAAATTAATACCTAAATAGGGACATAGTAGTATACTTAAAGTATGATGTAAAGTTCACTTAAAATTTTTACGAGTATACTTGCAGTATAAAACTACTACACTAGTAGTTTACTGAGACTATACTTCAAAGTGTACTAAAAATGCTACTACAAGTATTTAATTAGTAAACTATCAGTATACCTATAAGTTCGCTTTTAGTATAATTGCAGTACAAACTAAAAACATTGATGTAAACTAGTTGTGTACTCAAAGTTTACTACTGTTATACTTAAAGTATACTTTAAAAGTATACTTTTATATACTAGAAAGTGGGTCAATTTAGTCCCAAGGAGTATTGAAAAAGTACACTTACAAGTATACTACTAGTACAGTGATATCTGTATACTTACTACATAAAGTATACTTAAAAATATACTTGAACTTTACTTAAGTATACTTAATAAAATGAACTTGAACAGGGTTTTATGGTGGTTGTTTTTGTATCACGGCAGTTCGGAAATAAAATGTTATCTGAGTGACGATAAAAGATTAACGCTGAACAGAGTTTGATATTACAGTTTTTTACGATTGCTTAGGCACGATTTTAAAAACAAGGCTCATTTAGTCAAAACACTACACACAGTTCACACATCTACACACACAAGTAGCAGAACATCTCAGATCTTTTGCAAAATGAAACACTTCATTCAAAACTTTACAATAATTTAACAAAACCCAGTTTCAGTACGGTATGAAACACACATGGTCCATACAGTCGGATTCTGTTTGAACCACGTACACACTGCTGTGCTCAATCTTAAACACTTGTTACATTTCTACCTTTCTAATGATACAGTCTGGGTTTGATTTTTGATTTTGATTTTTTTGAGATATTGTTAAAGAACATGAATTGACCAAACACAATACACGAGACAAGTGTTGCACACTGATGAAAGCATTTATTTCTCACCACATTGTAAAATCCTTCAGTACATCATGCAATTAGGCTGAAAATCAGAACATATTCTAAATACAATATAGTACATAAACTATAAGTGTAGTACATAAACTAAAAAAAACCAACAAAAAAACCTTAGCTTTATCTCTTCATGTAGCTGGATATGGCCACTTCGTCCACATCACAGGCAATGTCCTCCCTCACAAAACAGCAAGGGAAGAATCTCCTCGAATGGCGACTTCATCCTTGCCCAGACTCTGCATCTATTAGGTCACAGACCTCCTCCATAGCTTGAATGAGGGGTATAACATAGGGTCGGAGGTCATAAACCTTCCACTGCCATGTGGAAGGGGAAAAAGGAAAGGAAGGGAGAGTGTTGTGGGAGGTACTGGAATAATGGAACCAGTTTCTGGTTGCATTAGTCTAACACCTAGTCTGTCCAATACTTAGTCTGTCTAAAAATGTGAGTATGCGGTCGGTGTTGTAAGGAGCTATTTTGGCATGCCCCCATGGAGGACCACATTCTGAGTGATTGCAGCATATATTGTGATGTTACCACCACATTGACCCGGGACATTCAAAATAGCTCTGAGGCCAAAGATGTTTCTCCTTTTTCCTCTTCCTCTTCCTGCACCACTGCCTTTCATTTTTGTTGAAGACAAAAATTCACCTGTTGCCTTTTTATAGTGCTTACACCTGATTGTTGAGTTTACAGTTAAGCACCTAAGTGTCTGCACACCTGATGGCCGTGTTTGATCAGTTGGTTCATATGTGTAATATTTTGCCTTAAAATGGCAAAGAAGTGACAACATGTTAGATTTCTGTGTCTAATGTTGAGAAGTGTGTTTAGAGTCTTGTAAAACAATGTGTGTAGTGTTTTGCAAAAAGTGTGTGGCTGAGAATGTGCTTATAGTTGTGCAGATTTGGGCTGAAGTTTTGCTCCTTGGGTGTCAGGTTTCACTAATTGTGTGTTATTTTTAATTTTAGTGTGTAAGCAATCGTAAAAAACTGTAACTGCCATCTACACTAAACCTAACTGATATTGTGTTAAAAAAAAGCAAAAACTGCACCACAATTACTACTAAAGCAACCATGCCATTTCATATCTTTGAGCTCTTTCATGGTGACTCGTGTCTCTCCAGATTGGTATAAACTGTAGTACTGTACCAGGTGTGCTTCCGAGCACGTTTACTGCGTTAAAAATGCCAAGCATGAAAATATCTTACTTGATAAAGCATTCACTGTAATGATAGTGCTTTGAAGTCATAACCCAGTATTTTGCAAGGAACTGCCTGTAAATAAGTCTTTATTATTTAGCCTATTTGAGCTGGAAACTGAATGAATAGGTATGTTTTGGGAGTTTTGCAAAAAATATAATTTTTCCAATTAGCCTATGTTGCCTAAACATGGATTTCGTCACAAGGATTTAGTAACATAGCTGAGCAAACTATTTGTTTCCAAATGATATTTCATCCCCAGATATGTAGATGTGCACAATATCAACCGAGCATTATTTTAAACAAATAATCCTCATTTTAAGGAACAACTTTAGTGTGATCTGTAATACTCACTCACTAACGGTAAAGCATGTAAATGTGAAACTACAAATCCGTGTTTGTGCTGGTGAACCTGATTTACCAGGTGTTTCACATCCACTTTCCCACAACCTCTTTCTGCATCTCCATAGAGACTCAGTGCACCACAAACCTTCTTCCATTGGATGCACTGTTGACCACCATGTTAAACACAGCTTGTAAAAGGTTAAGATGAGATCCTGTATCATCTCCTCAGAGCAATACCTGTGTAATGAGAGATACTGCCAGTTCAGCATCACTGAAGTTCAGAGCTACAGATCTACATCCACAGTCAGGAAGACAAAGAAGTTTCAAAGTTATGAATGTTGTCAACAGGCTAAATGTAAAAAAACCCCCAAAAGACAGCACAGCAAGGGTTTTAAATAAGAACACATCATATTTCACCCCCAAAACAACTGATAAAGTTAAAATTGATCTGTGTCAAGTAAATGAAAACTTTCTTAAGGACCATTAGTAGTTTTTGTGTTGTGAAAAGGCAAATATGAATCGTTCCATTCAATGACATGCACTAAATTTTGTCTCTCTGAATGAATCCTGATTTTAGATTCTAAAAGTTCTCTTTATATGAATCCTAAATGTTGCAATCTGACGTCAGATGAAAATGAACACATGCACATAAACTTATGTAAACCTGTGCATCAAAGCAAGCTATTTTTGATGCTGACCGAGAAAAGTCACATTCAAACGTTTGCATGCTTAATTTATTCCCATTGATCAAAATTTTGTTTATATTGAGCTCAGATGGATTGACTGAAGTGTTTAGATGAGGGCTTTTCAGTCTGATTGAGCCATCAATCTGATTACAAACAGATTATTTGTGTGCATGTAAATGTAGCTACTTACTGTGCGTCAAACTTAACTTGTATTGGTTTTGAAACTTTTTTTAGTTATTTATATAGAGGCTTAATTCTTTTCTTAATTAATTTAAATTCTAGTTTTTAATTTTGTGGTGATATACATACCTGGACCATTTCCCGACAGATTCCCAAATCATTTAATGTCAGTAATGTCTGGTAAATATAGCAGAAGCACAGGTCTCTTGTGGTCCATATTCAGTGGTATCTGTTTACTCAAATCACACTTCCCCAGTCACAACAGAAACCTGAAGCACTTATCTTTAGAACCTCATACTGCTTCAGACTGTTGTGGGATACAGTATATAATGACATGTATTCATACAAACTATCCTATATTTCATCCACTTTCTTGTTTAGTTGCATCAGTAGGTCACTGGATGATGCAGAGAGCAATAGACTGAGTCTTTCATTTAAATTGCCAAACATTTTGAGTTCAAAGTAAGACTGTGAATAAAATAATTATTTTGGAATCAATTTGGAATCAATAGGAGTCAGTTGTGAATCATACATTCAAACTGTGTTTTGAAACTCTTTGGATTGATCAAATTCTTATTAAGGGTTAAGAGAAGTGACTTTACCAGGTTTCACTTCATACACTGCAACACTGTAAAGTGTGTTGACCTGTCCACACACACACACACACACACACACACACACACACACACTCGCACACTCACTCACTCACACACACACACACACACACACACACACACACACTCGCACACACACACACACACACACACTCGCACACTCGCACACACACACACACACACTTGTTCTGCTATCCTTGTGGGGACTCTCATAGGCATAATGTTGTTCTGCTGTACAGACCGTATTTTCTATCGTCCTACACCAACCCTACACCTAAACCTACCCCTTACAGGAAAATTTTCTGCATTTTTACATTTTCAAAAAACTTCATTCTGTGTGATTTATAAGCTTGTTTACCCGTGGGGACCTCAATTTAGGTCCCCACCGTGACACAAGTCCCCATGAGGCTGTGTGTATTCAGGTCTAAGTCCCCACCAGGATAGAAAAAACAAGTACACACGCACACACACACACACACACACACACACACACACACAGAGAGAGTGTCTAGTTTTGTTTACAGTTTTTTACGATTGTTTAGGCACAATTTTAAAAACAAGACTCATTTTGTCAAAACACTACACACAGTTCACACATCTACACACACAAGTAGCAGAACATCTCAGATCTTTTGCAAAATGAAACACTTTATTCAAAACTTCACAATAATTTAACAAAACCCAGTTTCAGTACCGTATGATACACACATGGTTCATACAGTCGGATTCTGTTTGAACCACTTACACACTGCTGTGCTCAATCTTAAACACTTGTAACATTTCTACCTTTCTAATGATACAGTCTGGGTTTGATTTTTTATATTTATTTTTTTGAGATATTGTTAAAGAACATGAATTGACCAAACACAATACACGAGACAAGTGTTGCACACTGATGAAAGTATTTATTTCTCACCACATTGTAAAATCCTTCAGTACATCATTGCAATTAGGCTGAAAATCAGAACATATTCTAAATACAATATAGTACATAAACTTTAAGTATAGTACATAAACTAAAAAAGAAAGAAAAAACACCTTAGCATCATCTCTTCATGTAGCTGGATATGGCCACTTCGTCCACATCACAGGCAATGTCCTCCCTCGCAAAACAGCAAGGGAAGAATCTTCTCGAATGGCGACTTCATCCTTGCCCAGACTCTGCATCTATTAGGTCACAGGCCTCCTCCATAGCTTGAATGAGGGGTATAACATAGGGTCGGAGATCATAAACCTTCCACTGCCATGTGGAAGGGAAAAAGGAAAGGAAGGGAGAGTGTTGTGGGAGGTACTGGAATAATGGAACCAGTTTCTGGTTGCATTAGTCTAATACCTAGTCTGTCCAATACTTAGTCTGTCTAAAAATGTGAGTATGTGGTCGGTGTTGTAAGGAGCTATTTTGACATGCCAGTGGAGGGCCCATTCTGCGTGATTGCAGCATATATTGTGATGTTACCACCACATTGACCCGGGACATTCAAAATAGCTCTGTGGCCAAAGATGCTTCTCCTTATTCCTCTTCCTCTTCCTGCACCACTGCCTTTCATTTTTGTTGATGACAAAAATTCATCTGTTGCCTTTTTATAGTGCTTACACCTGATTGTTGAGTTTACAGTTAAGCACCTAAGTGTCTGCACACCTGACGGCCGTGTTTGATCAACTGGTTCATATGTGTAATATTTTGGAAAGCAGTGCCTTAAAATGGCAAAGAAGTGACAACATGTTAGATTTCTGTGTCTAATGTTGAGAAGTGTGTTTAGTGTCTTGTAAAACAATGTGTGTAGTGTTTTGCAAAAAGTGTGTGGCTGAGAATGTGCTTATAGTTGTGCAGATTTGGGCTGAAGTTTTGCTCCTTGGGTGTCAGGTTTCACTAATTGTGTGTTATTTTTAATTTTAGTGTGTAAGCAATCATAAAAAACTGTAAGATCTGACCATGGATGGTCTATAAATCTTGATGAATGTATTAGAAACCTCCAGTCATTTCTGCGTATCATATGAAGGGTTTCAGACCAGGGAGTGTGAGGTTGGGTTTAGTGTTTAAGGCATTTTGTGAGCTCATTATGTCATACACTGCCTGGTTAAAAAAAATAATAAAATTGCACATTGTAATATTTCATTAGACTGCCTTTAGCTTTGATTATAGTGTGCATTTGTTGTGGCATTGTTCTGACATCGCAGTGCAATATCACAACATTTATTTCCATCAAGAGCTGCATTGATTTAGCTGAATAAATTTGTTGAATTGTGTTGAATCTGTAGATGAGGTTGATGACAGCACACTAGTTTAGGGAATGGCAATCATAAACAGGTCCTTTACATCGAGGTTTTGCTGTGATGACATGAGAAATAAACAAGGACTGAAGCCATTTTCCTAATCTGTGAGTATTAATACTGTATGATTTTCCAAGAAAGGAATTTGGTTGTGTATTATTCTGGCCTCCTTCACCTTTCTTCCTCTTCTTTTTTGTTGAACAGACTTTCATTTCTTTCACGACAACATGGCGTGCTCACCACGTGAACGTCTCTTGTCTGTTTGGTTTCAGTTCGGACTGTAAAAAAAATGATTTTTCTACTTCAGAATTTCATGTTTAATTCAGTGTGTTACATGCCATTACTTTGTAACTATTTTGTGAATTTTAACAGCAATTTCTGAGTGAAAACTGTGGAAGTGAGTTGTCACTGAAGGATAAATACAGATAAATGCAGATAAATACAGATGTTGTGTATTATACAAAGATCTACCTCAAATGAATGTTCTTGGGAAGTTTGTACAGAGCAGATCACTGATCTCAAAAGCAGTTTCTGTCTGCTAAAATATCACCTGGATCTCACAACACCAAACCCTCAAGTTTTGAAGAAGCATGCAGGGCTTTAATAATGTCTCACTGCTCCGATGCTCATTGAACTTGTTGGTTTGCTGTTATTTAGTACCAGTTAACAAAGTTTTAGCAGGAGATTTTAGCAGAATGTCTGTATTTTGAACTTTAAACAAAATTGCATCATCAAGAATGGACATGATTCAGCCTTTAGCAATAAAGTGGCTCAAACTGCACTGAACATCGTACAACATTGCAATGAACTGGAACGATCTTGAAGTTCTTGGTTGAGGTTATCATCAATAGTCTTCATGCACTGTATTAAAAATAACAATTATAAAAATGAAAGTGCATATGCAAATAAAATACACAAATAAATAACAAATAGAAATACCTGGCCTCCATTCCCAAATATAAGGCATGAGATTGTTGAGACAAACAGTAAAACTCACTTTGATAAACGTTCTCAGCTGGATCTTTGTGACAGTGCTGCACTTCTACTTCACAGTGTCTGTCAAATTTATGCTACAGTCAGAATTTCATTTCAAGGACATTTAAAGTTGGAGATATATTGATAGATTTGTTTCTCACAAATACACAGCTTTTGTCTTCTCCAGATGTTAACTGATGGACTGGAGTGGTGTGGATTATTGTGATGTTTTTATCAGTTGTTTGGACTCTCATTCTGACGGCACCCATTCACTGCAGAGCATCCATTGCTGAGACACTGATGCAGAGACACATTTCTCCAAATCTGATGAAGAAACAAACTCATCTACATCTTGGATGGCCTGAGGGTGAGTAAATGTTCAGCACATTTTCATTTTTGGTGAACTATTCCTCTAAGGAAATAATGCTATTTTAACTTTCTGAAAGTCATAAATCAAAGTCAGATTTCTCTGGTTTGACGCAACGAGAGAAGCAGCTTCGCTGTGACCTGAACTCTCCATCCCATCTTCCTGTCCACAGCATTGCTCAAATGTTAAAACCACAAAACTTTCACTTTTGGCCTCTGACAAAACCAAGCGCTCTGTGTGTGTGTGTGTGTGTGTGTGTGTGTGTTTCTACAAGCGCTTACTCACTCTTATTGTTCTACAGCCTGACTAAGAGACACGGTCCTGTCTTACTGTTCGAGGAAAGTCTTTGAGTCATTCCTCAGATGTGTGTGTTCATGTGTCTCGGTGCATGTGAGGCAGCCTCATCAGTGCTATGATATTGAAGAGAATGTAGTGTAAATACATGTTGACTGGGCTTTATTGACATCTGAGATGGCATGTGACTCCCCCACCCACACGCTGATAACCCGGTTACTAGCTGCCGAGCCGTCTGACTGATGAGCTGTCTCTCAAATGCACATTCACATTTACTGACAATGATTCATCATTCACCAATTAGTGCCTTTACTTTTCTGTAACAGCAGCTACTTATCAACAACAAGAGACCACAAAATATCCTTTTGCTTACTGAGTGTTTGACTGGTGTTGTTATTGACGTTTGACTTGCTGTGCACCCCTTAGAATAGAATAGAATAGAATAGAATAGAATAGAATAGAATAGAATAGAATGTAAAAATGTATTTTGTCAGGTAACATCTAAATGAACTGCTTTTATCACAAATATTATTTAACATGACTGAATTAACCATATTAGATCAAGTCATTGTAAGTGTCAAATCTAGTGATAATGCTTAATAAAAATCCATTATTAACATTTATGCATTTCACTCTTTTATGCAAAGTGACTTATATTAATGCAATTTATCTGTTGTTCCCCATGCAGGCCCAGCTGCTAAAAAGCTTAATCTGGATCATTATGATCCACATATGAAATTCCCATATTTTGCTCTCCATGATCAGGTAATTTTTATTATTAAGCAACATTGGATTGGATCACTTAGATCCAGATACAGTCTTTTCCAGATGATAAAATCTGGATTAACAGTGCTCTAAATGGGATCGTATATCACAGTGTATAGGCTACTATAGGTGTATAAAGAACAAGACTGAAAACAGCACAATAAAATAACACAAACATCTGTTTTGATTTTTAATTTCTTTTCAGCAGTCTGGCCCGTCATGTGACCCACAACATATAAATTAAAACAATAAATGATGCAACCATTATGATGAATTTGCATGAATGAGCTACAGCTAACCCCGCCCCTAAACCTCCCCGTCACTGGGGTTTAGACAAATCTCATAAGAGTGAGGTTATACGAATTCGTACGAATTATCCACCTCGTAAAATACGTGCGAATTGGTCGCGAGATAGCGTTGGACTGGTGCATCTCTGATGATTGTGTCATTGTAATTAATATACAGTGATAAATGAGAGTTGAAATTACATATACTGTATTATTTTTGTCTGATACTGATGGATGTTTGGGGCATTGTTTTTTGGGGACAAAATCCCATTTTTACTTAACTGTACTGAAAGACTACCTCAGCTTTATCTACTTCATCACAGTTAAACAAATCTGTGAAAATAAAGTAAAAAATGTGTATTTATACAAATTATACAAATGTTGTACAATTTTTTTTTTTTAAATTACATTTTATTACATTCTGTCATTGAAATTTGCTCTTTAAATCTCATTTGGTTATATTTGATCATTTTGCAGCAATCTATACATATACACTAGTGTTCAAACCGATAGAGTTTTTTAAAAAAATGTTTTTGAATGAGGTCTCTTATTAATTTGATTAAAAAAATACTGTAATAAAAACCAGTAAAATTGTGAAATATTATTAAAATTTTAAATAGCAGTTTTCTATGTGAATATCTGTTAAACTGTAATTTATTTCTGTGATGCGCAGCTGTATTTTCAGCATCATTACTCCAGTCTTCAGTGTCACATGATCTTCAGAAATCATTCTAATATGCTGATTTGCTGCTCAAGAAACATTTATGGTTATTGTCAATGCTGAAAACTGTTGTGCTGCACAATACTGCAGTGGAAACTGTGATACATTTTCAGGATTCACAGATGACTAGAAAGTTCATAAATCATTATGAGAACTTTATGAATGTCTTTACTGTCACTTTCGATCAATTTAATGAATCTTTGTGGAATATAATATGAAGGATCTATTTATAATCTATGACTGTAGATTCAGAAGTATTTTTAATCTGTTATGGAGTAATTACATGTAAGTTCATGTGTTATACAGGTGTAATAATAACACAGGCCAATCTGATGAATTACAGCCAGGGGGTGAAAACTTTTGAACAGAATGGAGATGTGTACATTTTTCATATTTTGCCTAAATATAATATTTTTTTCATTTAGAACTGCCATTCAGAGGCTACAGAAGATAGTTACATGTTTACCAGAAGACAAAATAAGTTAAATTTACCCTGATTTTCAAATTCAAGAAGTTTTCACCCCCCGGCTCTTAATGCATGTTTTTTATTTTCCCTCTGGAGCATCAGTGAGCGTTTGAACCACAGACATAATAAATACCTAGACGCCTCATTGGTCGCTCGACCGCACGTCAACGTCGCCGCCAGATTGGTCCGGGCAACTCTCCATTAATCTCACATCGGGACAGAAGAAAACATACCTGACTCGTCGGCAGTTTGGCGATCTGCAGACCGTCGCACATTAATAAAAACAGACGTCAGGGTATTATCTTTCACAGGTAAGACTGAACAGTTGTTTCTGGATGTTTTTTGGTCATTTTTTAACATTATTTTGGCAGCTTAATTAGCCACCAGTGTCAGACGATTAATAGCTAAAGCTGAGACTTTATATGAAATCAAAGTTTAAATAAATTCTTATGAAGTTTTAACTTATATTGTAGTTTATATCATAAAGTAAATTGTGCTATGAGCACAATATGTACAGTGAGCACTTTGACAAGACAGTGTCAGACTGTCAGGATTATCTCTCTTTAATTTCACTACTCATTTACAAAGAGTAAGTTTATCATCACTAGATTATAAGGATTTGATAGCTTATAATAAAACTGTGGACTGATTATATATATATATATATATGACCCTGGACCACAAAACCAGTCTTAAGTGTCAATTTTTCAAAATTGAGATTTATATATCATCTGAAAGCTGAATAAATAATATTTCCATTGATGTATGGTTTGTTAGGATCGGGCAATGTCTGGCTGAGATACAACTATTTGAAAATCTGGAATCTGAGGGTGCAAAAAAATCAAAATATTGAGAAAATCACCTTTAAAGTTGTCCAAATGAAGTTCTTAGCAATGCATATTACTAATCAGAAATTAAGTTTTGATATATTTACGGTAAGAAATTTACAAAATATCTTCATGGAACATGATCTTTACTTAATATCCTAATGATTTTTGGCATAAAAGAAAAATGGATAATTTTGACCCATGCAATGTATTTTTGGCTATTACAAATATAAATTTCAGCCACTTAAGACTGCTGTAGCTCCAGGTCATATATTTCAGCCAATTGTAACATTAAAATTACATCACATGTACATATCACGGTTATACTACATTAATATTAGAATTGTTAACAGAACAAAAACAACCAAATCAACACGAGTGCAGCAAGGAAGCCATACTTACGAAAATGAATCATTTTCCAAGCCTAACTAAAAAAACTGGAGGCAGAGTTATTTTTAAGTCCATGTAGATCACAAACCACTGAAATCGGCTGATAAATGTAACCGTTATCGTGTTTTTATCCAGAAAAACCGCAGCTCCCCCGTTTACCTCCATTTGTTTTTAAAGCAGTCTTGCCCGGATAAATATGGCGGACGGTTGACGTATCGCAGCAACGGCTCAAAGCAGCCAATGAGGCGTCTAGGTACCTTCTGTAACCTTCTGTAATAGTTGCATATGAGTCCCTCAGCTGTCCTCAGTGTGAAAAGATGCATTTCAAAATCATAGTCACTTTTGGAAAAGGCTCAAAGATTCTGGAAAACCAAAGAATGTGCAGGAGCTGGGGGTTTTTCTGAAGAACAGCAGGCGGTTTAACTGCTCAGGACCAACGCAGGACTCATGAACAACCATCACTAAACAGAAAAACACAGCTGTGGATCATTCAGGTAACAACACAGTATTAAGAATCAAGGGGATGTAAACTTTTGAACTGGGTCATTTTTATAAATTCAACTATTATTTTCTCTTGTGGACTATATGTACACATCTTTTATGTGAAATATCTTACTCAGGTCAGTACTAAATAAACAATAACATGCGTTTTTGTATGATCCCTCTTATTTTGGTAAAATAATTAACGTTTTGGCGATTCTGAAAGGAGGATGTTAACGTTTAACCTCAACTGTATAATCAGAAGTATTTTTTAATCTGTTATGGAGTAATTACATGTAACTTCATGTGTTATACAGGTGTAATAATAACACAGGCCAATCTGATGAATTGCAGTCGGGGGTGAAAACTTTTGAACAGCATTTTTCATATTTTGCCTAAATATCATATTTTTTGTTATGTGTTATATAGGTGTAATAATAATGATGAATTACAGTACGGTTACAGGTCAGTCATTCCAGCAGAAGAGTCTTGTGGCTTGATCTGCTTTCCAAAACAGGCTGCATCATTCTGTAACTGACTTGCAATTTCTGATAAGTCTATTTATAGGTATGAATGAAGATCCATTCAGGTTATTCCCCGCACGGCCCAGAGTTAACCTACAGCCGCAGGTAGGCTGGCACTTCAGAGAGCAGCCATAGGCCGGAGAGGAGACCGCAGAGCCTCCTTTCATTCAGCACAGCCTCGCCAGCTCAAAGACACAAACAAGCGATTGATAAACAAGGCCGGACCTCTTTGAAATGGTAGGCGAAGAGCGTGAGCGGGAAGAGGCGCGCTGGTGCTTTCCCCCAACAGGAAGCCGAGGTGACGGGTAAAATCTTTCCGTGAGCTTTCTCTCGCGCAAACTCACTGTGTCAGCCCGTGTTTTGGGTAGAGCTGGAGGGAAAGTGCCGTCTGTCTATGCCAATTGTAAACAAACGATGTTATCGTCGCCTTCAAAGAAATGAAACCTGCAGAATGCGTTGGATATTGATTTCCACTCTATTATTAGGACTTCTCAGTCATTTTCCAGTTTTTCAACCGCAAGTGTTAATGCAGATATAACAGGATGTAAACATGACATGATGAGCGCATGCATTTGTAGAGCATCACCGAAGGAAAACAAGCAAAGCTTTAGAAGAAATATCCACTGAATCATTTTATATGAAATATGACGAGAATACATTGATCCGTGAAGATTTACAAGTAAACTACTCTTCATATTTTGTCCGTTCTGCGTCGGGTATATTCTTCACTGTGTGTATTCTAGCACTTAAAACCATCTGGTGTTGTTTGCGTGGCCATCAAAAATAGACCATTTTTTAATTATATTTATTTCAATGAAATGAATGCACTATATTTTAGTTTGCTAACATTTTTTTAATTTAATATTTGTATTTTCAGGGGTTTTATGGTGCTGAATTGTATTAATGCAGTAGTCATAATCCATTTAATATCTGTTAGCCACTTGAGCATAGGCCTGAAAATGAAACTGTCGTCAAACTTAAGTTTGGTCTCTTTTTCAAGAAGACGCTTGGCAGATCATTGCTGAAATAAAAAAAAAAAAAAAAAAAGTGAAAAAGTTTAAAAAGTGAATCTAAAAAAACGTTATAAAAATTCATTATTATGAAAAATGCACAAAAATAATATTACAATTTTTTATATGAACTACATAATTTCCAAAACACGTTTTACTCTAAAACTGCAAGGAATTCAAAGCCATAAATCTAAACAAGTTGTGTTCCGAATTTGAAGTTGATATCTCAAAAACTGAGCTTTCAGATTTTGTTCGACCGCAGTACCAAACATTTCCACTAGATGAAATTCATTTCCCATTCGTTTCCAATGGAGTCGTTTTTTTTTACCCTAAACAGTACAAGTTTGACTGCTTGTTCTGGACCACTCAACCTTTTACGAACCATGTCCATGATTTTTAATTAATTAATTTATTTTTGTGTTCACACAAAAAACTTCATACCACTCTGATGAAGTAAAAAAAATACAATTTTTGAGCGAACAAAACATGAACAAAAACTCTTTACGTCAAAATTCAGATGTAGTGTGTTCTTATAGTGTTCAGCAATGCTGTAAAACAGAAACATTCAGAAAACTCAACAATGAAAATGTTTCAGACCAGCACCACTGTTGAAGCTCTAGACAGAAATGTGGCTTTTTGGTAAGTGACTCATTCGGGACAGAACCCAGGAATAAAATCACTCTAAAGGTCATGACCTACTGGTGAATGTATTGAATCATCATTATCAAAACAGGGAATGTTTTCTCTCAACCGAAGCTGCTCAGTTCATTGTCATAACGTGACATAACTGCTTCACACAGGATGCTTCTGATCACTGACAAGAAACTGTGTAAATTCATTTTAATCTCTATTTGAAATAACTATTTCCATGTGTAACAAATTCAGTGGTATTATCTGTCTGTAAGATCTCATCAGATGAAATCTGTAAAACACATAGGTTTGCATGTGTATGGAGTGTGATATGTCACGTATTGAATGTTGCACTCTTTATAGATTTCTGATTCAGTGATAATGCAACTTTCATAAAATATATTTTAATATGCAAGATGCAATATATATGAAAAAAAAGTAGGTGTAGGATTTACTTAGACCCTTAGACATTGGTAGTAAAATTCACAAATAAATTTGTATATGAAATGATTAGTAACATTTAAATAAATGTGAACTTTTGTACAGTAGAAGGTCTGAAATATTATTTCCTTTTAAACACAACTTCGAAAATCTCAGTTTTTACAGTGTAACTTTTTTTTTTACAATATACAACTGTAATCAATTCAAGATTGGTAATATAAAAAAATTCAAACCATTATTTTAGCCAATAAATATTGTTTCAATACTGTTTTTATTATATTTATAACATTTACAAAACATGAGACAACCTGCCCCGACCTTATATTACTCTTGTCCTTAAAACATGGGTTAAAATTAAAAATTAAGCTTCAATGTATAATTTAATGTCAAGACTTGATACCAAAACAGATATTACAAAAGTATATCAATATTTATGTTTTAGGCAAAAAAAACCTGATTTTGAATTCATTTTTGAACTAGTTGTGTGAAATCAGCATACGATATCCCCATTAGAGAAAACAGGCATTTATGCAATTCGACTTTTGACTCAAAACTTACTTTCTATAGCATTTCTACAGACTACTGATGTCAACACTTCTCTGAGCAGAAAAGTTCATATTTTCTAACCAAGCATTTCACTGCCCATCCAAAACAAACAAAAGCTTGTATTTGTGTCTGCTGCGTGTAACATCACAATTACCCTTCAAACACACAACACTTCTGCTTTTGTTTGACACACGCAAGCCGCTGGCACAGAAAGAGTAAATCTCTTCAGTCGAGGGGGTTGCACAGTTCTTTTAAATCGTGCACATGTACAGTAAACTGTTGTGTCACAAAGGCAATAATACACCCTCACATGCTGAGCTAAAATTATATGAGTATGGTGCACACTGTCTCTGGGAAATCAAGAAGAAAATTCCCCCTGGTTAATATAGACCAGCGCTGGTTTGGAGGTGAGACAGGGGACTGAAATCGTGTGTGTTATTGTGCGTGTAGTGGGTGTGTGGGCGGACTGGAGAAAGAGGGGGAGTGTGTGTGTGTGTGTGTGTGTGTGCCGTCAATGAACCTCCAGCTATTCTGACACTTCATATCACAGAAAACTTCCAGCGGTATCTGAGCGTAAAAACACGCTACACAGAGACTTGTGTCCCTCAAACCCTCAATCCCTAGACCACCGTGTTAAAGGAAGAGTTCACCCACAGATTACATTGTGCTGAAAATGTGCTCACCCAAGATGAAGATGAGTTTGTTTCTTCATCAGGTTTGTAGAAATGTGTCACTGCATCAGTGTCTCAGCAATGGATGCTCTGCAGTGAATGGGTGCCGTCAGAATAAGAGCTGATAAAAACATCACAATAATCCACACCACTCCAGTCCATCAGTTAACATCTGGAGAAGACAAAAGCTGAAACAAATCCAGCGTTAAGACGTTTTTTATTTAAAATACGAGTCTATAATCTATAATAACACTTCCTCCAGTGAAAAAGTGGTCTGGTCTGAATCAGGAGAGAAATCTGCACAGATCAAGCAGCGTTTACAAACCAAAACAGTCCAAAACAGCTCTAAACAAATACGTGACTGGATTTTGATGTGATGCACTTTTTCACTGGAGGAAGCTTTATTATGAATTGTAGACTCGTATTTTAATTAAAAAAAAAGGCTTAATGCTGGATTTGTTTCAGTTTTTGTCTTCTCCAGATGATGGACTGGAGTGGTGTGGATTACTTGTGGATTATTGTGATGTTTTTATCAGCTGTTTGGACTCTCATTCTGACGGCACCCATTCACTGCAGAGCATCCATTGCTGAGACATTTCTCCAAATCTGATGAAGAAACAAACTCTAATCTTGGATGACCCGGGGCTGAGCACATTTTCAGCAAATCTTCATTTTTGAGTGAACTAGTCTTTTAAAGAGACTTGCTGGTAGTTGTTTTTTTTAGAACGTTAAACTAGAAAAAACCTCGCAAACACCAAGAACTATAATAAACAACCAATGTCTTCAGACAGTGTAAAAATCCACTTGACTTGTTCAACATCTACTTCAGTGCATGACTTGATTTTACGAAGAATTTTAAAAATAGACTTTTACAGAAACTTTGAAGAGAAGCAGGGCCGCAGGTCGAGCTCAGCTTTGCTGACCTGCAAGAGGAGGCGTTCCGACTGATTTCCATCGGGTTTTGTTTCCCATAGAACAGGGGCCACAAACTGTCCTGCTTCTTATTTTTGGAGGTAAAAATAGCAGGAGGCAGAAGTGCGGACAGGAACCTCCTGAAAAGAGTGTCACTTTCGCTGGGTTAGAGCTGCGATCACGTCTCACCTGGTAAGCAGAAGTGCTACCTGAGGAGAACCAAGACCGTCTGAAAACTGATTTTTCTTTCAGCCGATCACACATTAATGACCAAGATCAACCATGAACATCTAACTTACAAGATACACGTATTCTGGGCCCTCAAATAAGCTCATAAATACTATCAAATATTTGACTTGTTTTCATAAAATAACTCTGATTTTAGCTTCAAATCCACATTTTCTTTTTATAAACAAGTGTTGACAGCTATCCTATCCAGACAGCAAATTCAGTTCAGTCTAAAAACATATTCTACTCGTATTGTAAAAGTATGCTAAAAATCAAGAGCTTTGACCAAACATTTAATAGAGAGAGAGAGAGAGCTAGATGGTCAATCTGAATGTTATGAATACTGAATCTGATCCACTCAAAAATACATAAATAAATAAATAGAAATAAAAAAATATATACTTTCCAAACAGATTATTCTGGCAATATACTTGCTTATGTACTTAGATCTATGAAAGATGAAACGAGATCCTCAACAATATATATATATTTTTTTTCCAAAATGCATCGCTTAATGTAACATCAGAATAAAAATCAAGCTGATATTGATTTCTGACTAGTGATTTCTATTCCATCTCGAGGTTGAGGCTGTTTTTTGCTGCCCTCTTCTGGTCATTGTCCAAACCGCATGAAATGTTCAGAAATATTAAGGCCAATGCGATCATTTGTTTCGCCTCTTTAGCAATGTTTTGACACAAAATACAGACTAAGCGTTATATTACAATAGTATTAAATGAGTAATGTTGCACTTGAGCATCATTAATAATTTGTTTAGTGTTTTAAAGTACACTGTATTACACAATACTGTTAGTTACTGTGACAGTATTTATAACACACAAGAGTCAGTTACAGACACAACATAATGTTTTAAAATGCTTTGACATCTAGCAGTACAATGTGTTTGATTTTTCACTTCATCTGCTACTCGAGGCACTGAAAACTGATTTTCAGATGTACAGAACTACTTTATTTCAATGCTAAACCACTAAAATAAACAAATGACACAAATGTGAATAAAGTAGACCCTTTTTATATTACATGTCTTTAACTGCTATGGAGCAAAATATTTGATGCAGTGTGCATGCATGATTTTATGTTGCACTTGTATTTAAAAAATAACTGCATGCAATTATATCTGTAATTCATTTCTGTAGTTATATCTTTATCTATACCTACATCTTAACCTACCCACACCACCAAACCTGTCTCTAAACTTACCCATAAGTGAAAAGAAAAAGTGTTTAGGGTAACACTTTATTTTAAGGTTTCCTTGATGCACGTTATATTAACAATAAATTATGCATAATTACATGCAAGTAACCCTAATCCTAACCCTAACCATATAGTAAGTGCATGTAATTAATTAATATTACTCAGTACGTAATGTAATTACACTGTAACAATACTTAAAAAATAAAGTATATCCATGCAATGCAACATGAACACAGCAAGTGCATTGTACCTAACAATTATTTTTCCCTATATAAGTATAATCTTAAACATTTAATAAAGCTTATTTAGATAACTAATATAAAGAGGGACAAATAAAATTACCTTCATTTCGCAAATAAACCAAATATATCTCCGTTCATTCCTTAGAAAAATAAGCACATTATTCCATAAAATAAACACACTATTTCATATAGAGTGAGCTTTTCAAACCAAAATAAAGATTTATGAAATTTATGCATATTTGATTACAAATTTGTTTTTGTTTTTTGGCAACACTTTATTTTGATAGTCCACTTTACACATTCTACTAACAGTAAGTAACTTTGCAACTCCGTGTCAAATTAGAGTATTAGTAGATTGTCTGCTTAATGTCTTCTAACACGCCAGCTAACCCTAACCCTAACCCTAACCTAACAGCCTACTCTGAGAGTTAGTAGACATGTAGTACCAAATTAACGAGAATTAGTTGACATGTAGTTGCAAAGTTACTTACTGTTAGTAGAATGTCTAAAGTGGACTATAAAGTGTAACCTATTTATTAATAAATTTGAAAGTTTTAATCATTTCACTCTAAAAAAAAAGACTTTCATTGCAGCCTGATGTGGCAATTCATATCTGATTAAATGAGATTTTTAAACAGAATTTAATTTCGAGGCAGATATTCAGGTGCAGCAGAGTTTTCTGGAGCAATCTTTGAAGATCCTGTAACACACGTGAAGCAGCGCACGCGCAGCAGTGTGTGTTCCCGGGCTCGAGCTGTGTTTGTGAGGCTAAGAGAGGCTGGCACTGGCCGGTCTGGGTGGTTTGTGAGTGATTTTCAGATGACAGCTCTATGGGTGGTCCCAGCGGTGCGAAAGCCCCCGGCAAATTAAGGAACATTGTACACTCTCTTCCCTTTTAAAAGCCGACAGCTGCCCGTGCGTCTCAGATGTTTAACTTTTAGGTTAAGTAAATCAAACACCGAGATCAAGGCGAATGAATACATCATCTATAAAAGTGGTCAGACTCTCAACGAGGGAAAAGCTATTTGCCAAAGAGCGTGAACGGAGATCAGATCAGTTCAGTGCAATGAAGTCAGCATCGCATTAAGAGAAGAAACGCTCAGGCTTTCCGTCTTAAGAGAGATAATGCTCGCAGAAAGCCGATGGTTTGTGGGTCAGTGGTCTATTTTGGGACGGAGGTGGCAGAGCTCTGTCACTCAGCGTGACTGGCAGCGGTCCAGGACATTTTCAATTTCAGGAACTGGAGGTAAAACAATAAACAAGGCCCCTTCATTCTTGGATCCCTGATGGGAGATAAAAAAAGGAAGGCAGAACATACACAGAACAAGCAGAACATACAGCCTCCCGCCGTCTCTTTCTCTTCCTCTGCTGCTTTTCTCCTTCTCTCGCTCTCTGACGCGCGCGCACGCACACACACACACACACACACGTTTGTTTTTGTGGTTTACGGGGACTCTCCATAGGCGTAATGGTTTTTATACCGTACAAACTGTATGGGCTATTGCCCTACACCAACCCTACACCTAAACCTACCCCTTATAGGAAACTTTCTGCATTTTTAGATTTAAAAAAAAAAACACCATTTACTATGTTTTTTAAGCCTTTTGAATTACGGGGACATAGGCAGTGTCCTCATAAACCACCTTCAAATTGTAATACCTCTGTCATACCCATGTCATTAAACACATTTTGTCCCCGTAAACCACAAAAACCAGTACACACACACACACACACACACACACACACTAAAGACTAAACACAAAAATCTGCTTTTTGTTATTCGACTCAATTTGTGTTCATTCAGATTTATTCAACTAAAAGATACTAATCCATGAGATGATGGTGTATGCATTTTATAAATATTTTAAAATATATTTTTAGGCAGTCGGTTTAAAATAATTAATTGTTTTAACACCAAAACATTGCTTTGATAAAGTGTGGACTAGATTTCCAAGATCAGTCACATTTATTTAAAACATTAATTTTTCATTTCAAATTAACATTCATAATTTGTTGACGGCAAAAATATATATTTTTTTCCATTTATAGAAGTCATATTGTTGATTCTGATGCTAAAAGGCCTTAAACTTTGACAACAGAGAGAGAATTTCTCTCAAAATTCAGAATATCCTATACATTTAGATTCATTTACTTTGAGAAAATGCAATGTGTTTACTATCACTTCAAGACATTGTTTGATAGAATGCTTAAAATCTCACAAAACTTGAATTCTGAAATTTCCTTTTAAAAATGAAAAAGTCGTGTTTCATATCATGGCTATTAAGGTTTTTTCCTCCTGATTTCCTGTGATAAAAGTTAATGTTTTGTTAAAAACTTGAATGGCATCAGATTTATGTTGTGGTTGCAGCCATAACACAAATATATTACTGTGCCACAGAAATAAACCCACTAAAAATGCCAGTGAAAGCTATATCTAACCCATAAAAAAACATTAATATATCATAAACCTTTCCATGCTCGCTTCATAACACAGCTCACATATAAATAGTGTTCTGTGGCAGGACAGGGTTGTGATGTAACCGGCAATTTCCACCAACAGGGTGCAAAACAACTGAAACTCTTTTAGTACGTGAAACTGAATATTTTTATTTGCATTATTTTGTAGTTATTTTATAAGAGGTTTTGCAACCTCAGCCTTTCATTTCACAGCAGTAGAACATTAAATAAGCAACATAAATCAGATGATATTATTTATTTATTTTTTAAAATGCAGTATTTTCAATAATGCCATATTCAATAGATGTCACTACAAAAAACAGACAAACAAAACAAAAAAATAGTGTTTTTTCTCTCTCTTTCATGTCACGCCATTGCCTCTATAATGTTTTTTGGGAAATAAAACAACAGACGAATGTACTCTATTTGTGTAAATTTGTGGAAAAAGTGAAATCTTAAATAATCGCATGATTTTAAGGACCGAGACGTTGTCTCTGTTCAGTGACGTCTCAAATGCTCTTTCACATTTTCTTCATGAACTGTTTTTAATAGGACTGAGAATTTACACACCAGTCCATCCTCTACACACACACACACACACACACACACACACGCAGGACTGGAGAGGTCTGCTTTTCATCAGCGTAGGCCAGCACCAGCTGGAAGCTCTCTCACTGTCTATAATCCATTATCGGAGCAAATGGATGTACTCCCAAAGAGATCCTTCAGAGCTAAACATGGACAAAAGACTCGACCCCAGTCCCTCCAACAGTGACTCAGCAGCACAGAAACAAACCTCGCATTGTTTCAGAACCCACTGCGTGGCGGTCAGGAGGCTTTGAGATCACATTTAGGAGCAAATGAAGATTTT
Organism: Tor tambroides; assembly: GCA_021397915.2. Lineage (NCBI taxonomy): Eukaryota > Metazoa > Chordata > Actinopteri > Cypriniformes > Cyprinidae > Tor > Tor tambroides. The sequence continues at coordinate 10,012 of JAFVLL020014001.1, read as the reverse complement.
ACAGACTGGACAAGATGAGAGGTCTTTTGGTGAAGATCCTACAAACATCTCTGAAGCTCAAATCACTCTCAGTAGGTCTGTGGAGGTTTGTGCTGGACCTCCCTGAAGAGAATCAGGAGATATCATCTGTTTAACTTCAGTTTAACTTGGTGCTACAATGACGTTTCTGTTTATTAATTATAGGGTGAATTCAGGTAAATTCACTTTTAGATGACTGGGAAAAAATGTCCCAATTAGCCTGAATTAACCCTGGTATTTATCAGCAGCACAAAGACAGATGGTTTCAATTCACGGAAAGTTACTGAAATTGGTCAAAAATACAGGCATGGTAGCAAATGCATTAATTGAAATGCATAAACTGAGCAGATTCAAGAAGGAACAGTGCTGTGTTTAAATTTTTTACATTTTCCAAACAAAAGGTACATGTCTCATTAGTGTTGCTTTTTATAATTACAATGTAGGAATGCTAATAAAGCCATATGAGTGGGACTTTATTATTTTTCATTTTACTGAGCGACTCTTTTCCTGTTCAAACTTTTACCCTCTTGTCGACACCTCAGAGAAAAAAAAAAACACTGGGGTCACCGGCCCGGCGTGACCTTTGCTTGTCCTTTGGTGACCTCTGTGTTTGTCAGTCTGTATCGTGAGCCGATCCGAGTGTTTCTGACAGACCGAGACCGTCGGGTCTCTCTGTCTCCGTTTCCTGCAGTTACACACCAGATTTATGACCTCCGGGACTGTCGTGTCACACCACAGTCATGGCTTTTCTCTTACTCCTTCCTTGCATTAGTTCAAATGATATCATTTATAATATTACAGATTCAGTATTTGGTATTATGCATTCGTTTATGCTTCAAAAAGCGGCTGCTTGTAGCTACTGTATTAAAAAGAAAAACAGCTAATAGCAATAATAATAATAATAATAATATTTATTATTAAATATTATATTATGTATTTAATATTAAATATTGCAGCCTAATAGTTTTAGGGTAAATTGGGACACTTTTTACCTTTGAGATCATTGGGGGAAAGAAAAGTCCAAATTACAGTATTTTCAACTGCTTAAAACTTTGCCTCTTTTATTTTCAAAACTTTACACACAAATCCAAGAGTTGCACACAAAATGCAAAATGCCTCACATCTCTTGCAAAATGAAGCACTGCATTCAAAATATCACAAACACTTCTCAAACATTTGCAAACCATAAAATGAATTCCTGTTAGATTTGTATGTGTTGCATAGAGAATTGTGTGTTGTGTTTTGCAAAAAGTGTTTTTTTTTAAATTGAAAACTGAGTCAAAGGCTGAGAATTAGTGTCTGGTTTTGCAGATTTGGTGTGCTTTCAGAAACTGTGTGACAAGTAAAGATTTTGAAGAAGAAAAAAAATGTAAAAAGAAGAAACAGCTACAATGAAAAACATGATTCACTGAATTTACAAAATTTTTTTAAGGTAAGTGGTTGCAATCAATTTATTTTATCTACATTTAAATAAACAAATTTAGTTGACTAACTTTTAACATTTTTTTTAAATATTTAAATGTATCTAAAATAAAATGTTTGCAACCACTTACTTTAAACAAAAAATTGGTATCATTTTTTTTTCAGTGTAATAGCAATAGTAATAATAATAAATGTATTATTAAATATTGAATTATGTATTTAATATTACATATTGCATAATATTACATTTATTGCATACATATTAGGGTAAACTGGGACACTTTTTCCCTTTGAGATCATTGGGGGAAAGAAAAGTCCTAATTAAACCGATAATAATTTTGAGGCTCGTTTATTTGATCGCAGCAGGCATGTCAACAAGTTTCCTCGGATCATCCCAGAATTGCTATGAATTGACTGATTTCATCAAGACAGGATCAGATCTCCTCGGCCAATACAAACGCAGGAATCCACGCACATCCCAAAGACGCATTGTTCTTCCAGAAAGCGCAGTGCAGAATGAAATAGTGGCGATAACAGTATTTGTATACTCGTGTTTATTTGAACGATGAAAACAATGAGTCTGCCTCCGCATCAGGGAAGCAATAACTGATGTACGATTGTAATAAAATGGTAAGAATGGCGATTGTAAGCAACTGATTGGCACGGGCTGTCTGCATAAACAGATGAGGAGATAGAGAAATTATTTGGACTACCTGGTAGAGGTGTGTGTGTGTGTGTGTGTGTGTGTGTGTCGTGAATCTGTGAGAACTCAGCAGAGGATGCGTTCTCTCAAAACACTGGTGTTTCTGGAGACGAGCCCGAGAAACTGTCTGCTTAAATCGCAAACTCTTTTGTACTCTTGCCTGAGATTTATATGATTACATCACAGCGTCTAGAAACATAATAAACTCCTGCGATTTTCATTTATTCTTATTCTATAACGCTTCAGTAAGAACAACGCGGGATGTTATTCTAGTTTTCTGCACACATGGATTGTGTGTGTGTGTGTGTGTGTGTGTCCCTCTAATGTTTCTAAAGGTAGCCGAGAGGCATTGGGGTCCTGCTCGTGATAACATCTCAAAACAAGAAGCCAGCCTGCTGTATATTTTCATAGCATTTATAACTCGAAGTAAAGCAGCTTCTTGTGATCCTACGGGTTAAAGAGAGAGAGAGAGGGTAAAATGAAACATGTAAACAGAATTAAAAGCACTCCGACTTTCTTAAAGGCTCTTTATTTGTGTTTTATGAGCTTTGTTAATTTGAGAGCTTTGCCGATGGATTGCATCTTTACGATGCTGATCTCTAGAACACACTGAGCTGCTTCATTTCTCTCTCTAGGCCTGTAAATAACCGCGGGGCATGTTGTCACACCATGTGGGGTAAGTTGTCACAACGGGGACCAGAAACAAAGTGTAATTATAATCAGTAGCAACATTATTTTTTAACGTGAACGTGCCCGGCTTCAGGTGTCATTCAATTAGTTTTACTTGTACTAAAAAATAAATAAATAAATAAAAAATCGTTATGTTTGATATTGCAAACTTGTATTTGTTACCGTATTATTTTAGTTAATTATCATAACCAAAACTCACTAGTTTGTAACGCAAATAGTTTTACCCTTTACTGCACTTTACCCTTACAAAAATAACCATGGTTTTACTACAAATAATAATAATAATAATAATAATAATAATAATAATAAAAAGTGGTTCCTATAGTTAAACCATGGTAACCACAAATTAACCATGGTTTTGCTACACTAACCATGGTTTAACCATGGTATTTGTAGTAAAATTGTGGTTATAAAAATGGTAGGCTATCAGTATACCAAAAAAAATAAATAAATAAAACAACATCAACAACAACAACAAAACTTTTGCTATAATACAACCATAATTTTCATAAGGGTATTATTATTATTATTACTTTCAGCTATTGAAAGTCTTGCACATTCACAGATAATTGCTTCTGCGTAGCAAAAAGAGATGAATAAAATGAACAATTAATACCCTGACAATTATATATCATGTAGTCCTAGCAGCGGCTGATTGAGTGGCTTGTTGTGTCTGGTCTGACGGGACGGGTTGGACAGCAGAGTGATTGAGGTGGAGTTTGTCTGGTGTGCAGCAGAGGGCAGTGGATGAGCTCTCCTCCAGCGGCTCCATGTGAAGAGACTGCAGTGTTTACATGCACTCTGACCTCTGCTCATGACCCTTGACTCTCACAACACTGATCTCAGTCCAGCTCAGATACAGAGGCTCTGAGTCACAGCACAGATATCAGGATTTGTGCTGCGCAGTTGATTCTTTTGGGTCAGATTTATTTTCCACGAGATTAGATTTCTTGATAATTACTGAAAGATAGTAAACTATTAATGACTATATAATAAGTACAACAGCAGCCTTCTCACAAAACAAATATTCAGTGTGAGGAGAGTTTCTGTACGTCAGATTTTTTACATTTAATTATGCCATAACAGCTTTAGATTACACTTTATTTTAAGGTGTTCTTGTTACAGTGTAATTATATATATGTGACCCTGGAGCACAAAAGCAGTCTTAAGTAGCACAGGTATATTTGTAGCAATAGCCAACAATACATTGTATGGCTCAAAATGATTTATTTTGTTCTTTTATGCCAAAAATCATTAGAATATTAAGTAAAGATCATGTTCCATGAAGATATTTTGTAAATTACCTACCATAAATATATTCAAGAGTTTTATTTGTCACATACACAATTATACAGAGTATAACCAGCAGTGAAATGTTAAAGATCATGTCAAATCATGTCAGATCATGTCAAAACGTAAGTTTTGATTAGTAATATGCATTACTAAGGACTTTATAGATGATTTTCTCAATATTTAGATTTTTTTGCACCCTCAGATTCCAGATTTTCTAATAGTTGTATTTCGGCCAAATATTGTCCTATCCTAACAAACCAATGGTAAGCTTATTTATTCAGCTTTCAGATGATGCATACATCTCAATAATAATAAAAAAAAGACCCTTATGACTGGTTTTGTGGTCCTGGGTCACATTTAAGTACTGAGTGATATTAATTATTTACATGTATTTACTATGTGGTTAGGGTTGGGATTAGGGTCTGGTTTAGGGTTACTTGTATGTAATTATGCATAATTTATGGTTATTATAATAGTAAGTACATGTAACATGTGTAACAAGGACATCTTGAAATAAAGCATTACCCAGTTTAATTTTTGTTCATTATTATAGGAGATTTTTTCCCCTCACATTTCTTTTTCAAACTGTGCATTGGATTTTCTGTTCATGTCAGTGATCACAGGATTTATTATTGCTTGGCCGTGTGTAAAGGACACGAACATGTCAGATAAAACACCCCATAAGTGAAAAGCTACTAGCAAACAAAATCATGCAAATAATAATTAATAAAATAAAAAATAAAATCTTTTATTTTTTGCTTTTTTTTTTTTTTTTTAAATTACATCAATGGAGAAAGCTATATGTATAAATCCGAGTGGTCTAAATATGTTCATATGCCCTCCGTGCTCCAGAAAGGCTGCACATTTCAGTGAATGGCCTGTATAT
>JAFVLL020013999.1:0-11456 GCA_021397915.2 Tor tambroides | reverse complement strand
ACGGAAAGATAAACAAGGCAAAACTATGACTAAGACTATGACAAGGGCTCCGTAATGTCGCTATCGCTAGGGGAGTGATATTCGCATACAATACTCGGCAAACTAACTGAGGAAGTCCAGTGCTTAAATAGTGTGTGTGATAGGATGATCAGTGGAATCAGGTGTGTGTCGTCAGTGCAATGGATTATGGGAACTGTAGTCCTGTGTGCTATGGTGTAAGAGTCCGAGTGGTGAGTGAGTGACATCTGGTGGCGAGCAAACGGAAGAGCATGGCCAGGATTCGTGACAATTATGATCAAATGTCGCTGATTTTTTTTTTTAGGATAAATGTAAAAACATTCCCCTTAAAATGTTAAAATGTGAGTATCTAACTTGATAAATCAGTACTATTTGTTTATCTCTCAATCATAATTGTATTTCATTGCATTATATGCTTTTCCTCCCACAACAAAAACTACAGAGTTTTGATCATAAAGCTAAGCATTTAAATATCATCTTACTAAAACATATTATTCGGAGATATATAGTAACAACTGATATTTATATGCATTTGATGTAAGTAGTCTGTTATACTGTTATAAAGATCTCACTGATTTACATTACAAGCTATCACAAATTCATCTTACATTTTGGTAATATAAATATCAGCATCTGCATCAAATTGCACATTTTTGCTCATTTTTGAGCATCTCAATAAAACTGAGGTATATCCTGTAGTTGTACAAATAATAGTAAACAAGTTTAAGATTACTTCCATCTAGACTACTACAACCATCAACTTAAGATGGTTATTAGCTTCCAGGTAATGATCCATAGACACACATTAAAAACATTAAAAGAAAATGTATCCATGGATCCAGGAATTTACGATCCTCCATTTATATTTTTGTGCAAAGGATGCAGTGTCAGTTAAAGAGGAGCAGGAGCAACTCCGAAACATCAGGAGTGTCGTAAAAGAACTTCCTGTTTCACACTTCAGGTACAGCTGACATTACTAAGGTTCTTTTCTTCCATGACTTCATTCTGTAAACTTTATCTGTCTTTATTTACTCCCATGTCATTCCATGTCACTCCCATGACTTACTTTCTATCGTGAAACACAAATGGTAAATGTTGAAAGCATATCCTGGCAAGTCTTTTCAATAACAGAAAATAAGAACTGGGGCTGTCAAAACCAAAATGACCAAAAAGCACCATAAAAGTATCATAAAATATTAAATTTGTTACTAACCGAAAGTCTTGACATCCATCCTAGCTCACAGAAGTCCTATTCATGAACTAACCAGTCTTTTGAAATTAAATAGTTTCTTTCCAATGTATCATTTGACCTATAGTTTACAAAGCTGTAAACTATCTATCTAAGAGCACATGCACACTCCTTAAAAACAGTGCTTTCATTCTCATGACAAACTAACAGATGTTAGACCACATGTTCATGCTGACCAGAAAATATGCTTCTAACCATAGGTCAAGAGCTCTAGTTCCAACCACACAACACATGCTGTTTGCAAATGTTTGTTGGAACTATGATTTTGGGAAAAATGTTGGAAACAGTGGAACTTGTGATAGTTCAAAGTTGGCTAGTGATGCTTTTGGGAAATGAACCCCTGAATGAATCATTCACAAATTAGTCTGATCCGGTTCTGCACGGGAAGATTATTAGTGTATAATGATTTACATTTCAGTTTGTTCATCAGGCAAAGTTATCTGATGACTGAAAATTTGGAAAAAGACATATGAACTACTTTTATGGTGCTTCTTTTATTCTCCTTCTGTTTTCCACAGAAAAAAGTAAGTCATACAGATTTAGACTTTACAATAAGATGTCACATTATTTAACACAAACTAACACTGATCAGTACTTCTACTGCATTTAATTATCTTAGTTAATGTTAATCTTAACATTTATTAAAACAATTTTTAGATCTGTTAACATAGTTAAAGCACTGTGAACTAACATGCATATGAACATTTTTATTAACAAGCTAATGAATGCTGTAAAAATATATTGTTCATTGTTAGTTAATGCATTAATTAATTTAATTTGTAAAGTGTTACTGGTTTTTGAATGAGTAAGTGACAAAATCTTAATTTCTAGTTGAAATTTATTGTAGTAAAAATATGAAGTGAAAGAATGTAAACTACATTAACTGATCTTACCTGAAATAAAGAAATGATGTGAATTTAGAATTATTCTGAAGTAATAAGATTAAATATTAAAGGATTTGTTGCTACCTCTCTCTCTCTCTCCTCTCTCTCTCTCTCTCTCTCTCTCTGTCTATCTATCTCTAGAACTCTGGAATACCTCACCAAACATTTGGTACATTTAGCTACCCTCAGTCACCAAACCAACATGCATGCTCGCAATCTTGCCCTGGTGTGGGCTCCAAATCTACTTCGGTGAGTCTTGCCATGGTTTTACTTTCATTTCATACACCAGTTGTCCATTGTCTACATAATTGTGTTCTCAAACATGATTTTAGTCATATAATTGGTTGCAAACTTGCAAAAGGTTAAATTATATACTTTTATATACTTTTATATTCATACTATTATTATATACTTTTCTGTTGCTGATTGTTGATGACAAATGGAATATTTTCTGTAAAGGCATTCATGCTACATGCTATAATTCCTCACAAAAACTGATTATTTTATCTACCACCATAAATCATTTTCTAAGTGGTCTCTTTTCATTTTGGTATAGGTCCAAGGAGGTAGAGGTGCCCTCCTGCAATGGTGATATAGCATTTCTGGAGGTGCGGGTCCAGCAGTCAGTTGTGGAGTTCATTCTCAACCACACTGAGCAAATCTTCAACCAGGATGTTCAGCCATCCAAGCCTAGAGAAGGTACGGCTTGCATTACAGTAACTGGAGCAATGTAGTCACAGTAAAAAAACAATGCACTGTATCTCCAAATAAACTGAGTGGTTGGTAAAAATGCCAGATGTTGTTAGTTTAGCCATAAAAAACTTTATTGAAAAGTGAAGTCTGTAATTTTTGAATGACAAGGGAAGTAGTAGTAAGAAGAGTTTTGATTTTTTATTTGTACACCATCTGGGCATATTCTGTAACCATGCTGTACAAATCAAAACAGGATACAGTAATTGGAAATTATATAGATCATTAAGGTGAATTAGCATACATTTGGGTAGAGTGTAGCTTATGCTCAGTGGAAAGCCATCTAGTCTTAGACAGCTTGTGATGTTTTGATCAGGGGACATGTGTTTGACTTAGCCAAGCCTCCGAATGCTCCTGCTTTTATGTTCATGTTCCTATTTAGAAATCTTCCTATGAGTGTGGTGATCAGAAATGAAGTATAGCCTACAATATTAGTATGAAAGCAACTAAAATTTCTGAACTGCTACACATTAAAACTTTCCTCTGAGACTTTGCAGAAATTAATAATAACGTGAAAATGAGTTTGACTGTGCTATTCGTGACAGCTGTGATGATAAAGTCAGGAAATGGGTCTCAGAATTGGAGTAGGGTGTATACAATAGCATGAGATCTGTAGCCAAAAATGTAACAACAAAACAATAGGCAAGTTACATACAAAAAAAGCAAACAGCTTATGTCCGCACACATGCAAACTTGTTGATCACTGTGTTGGTGTATTAAGTACAATACATTTCTACCCAATGAGTTTTGAAAATTTTAAGTAGATACAGCATGATAAAAACAGGGTTATCATCACTACCTAATTCTAAAACTATTAAAAACTTTTTTTAAAATAAAGCTGAAAAATATATATTTGCAAATTAGAACAAATAAATTGAAGCGAAGCACTAAAATTTCTAACTCTAACTAGATAAAAATTTAAACTGTAAACTACAACCTCATTTTCAAAAAAAAAAAAAAGTTGGGACATTTTTGTAAGAACAAGAAAGAAACCAAGAAACTGTGATTTGTTCATTTTTTTCACCTTTATTTAACTGGTAAAACTACAAAGTAACGATTTTCAAAAAAGAGTTGGGACAGAGGCAAAACGAGTGAAAAGATTATAGAATATTCCAGTACATTCCGCATTAAGTGGGTGAATTGGTAATAGGTGAGGGTATCATGATTGGGTAAAAACAACAACAACAACAAAAGCATCCACCAAAATCTCAGTCTTTGCAAGCAAAGATGGGTTGTGGCTTAGCACTTTGTGCTGAACTTAATGAGAACCATTGAAAATTATTTCTCAATGCAAGATTTCAAAAGATTGAGGTCTTTCACCATCTACCGTACCATAGGGAATCTGCCAAAATCTCAGTCTGTATAAGGAAAGTCAGGAAACCTCTGCTGAATGTGCGTAACCTTCAAACCCTCAGATGGCACTGCATGAAGAACCATCATGCTACTGTGCTAAATATAGCCGCGTGGGCTCAGGAGTACTTTGGAAAACTGTTGCCACTTAACAGTCCATCATTGCATCAAAAATGTGACCGTAATCTCTGTTAGGGAAGGAGAAAGCCATACATCAATTCTGCCCAGAGAAGCTGTCAAGTTCTCTGGGCCCAAGCTCATCTCAGATGGTCTGAAAGCCAGTGGAAATGTGTGCTGTGGTCAGACAAGTCCATGTTTCAGCTTGTATTTGGGAAAATCAGACATTGAGTTCTACATGTCAAAGACAAAGGGACCATCCAGACTTTTATCAGGTGCACAAGCCAACATCTGTCATAGTAGCCCCAGAACATTAGTGTCAATAGCATGGGTGACTTGCATATGTGTGAAGGTACCATTGATACAGGCATATATTGGGATTGTACAGAGACATATGCTGCCATCAAAATGACATCTTTTCGTGGAAAGTCCATGGTTATTACTGTGAGACAATGCCAAGCTTCATTCTGCACATGCAACAACAATGTGGTTTCGTAGACACAGAGTGGATGTGCTTGACTGGCCTTCCAGATCTGTCTGCAATTGAAAATATATGGTGCATCATGAAGAGGAGGATAAGACAACGATGACCACGGGTTGTTGAAGTTCAGAAGTGATTAAAAAGTGTAATTAAAAGGAAAGTTGATGTAACAGTTGTAAACACGCCTCTGTCCCAACATTTTTGGAGTGTGTTGTAGCCATTAAAATCATAATGTTTTACAAAATACAATTAAGTTGGTCAGTGGAGATCTTTTATTTGAGTTTTTGTTAGTTAAACAGAGGTTAAAGAAAATGAACAAATCACAGATTTATTTTTTATTGCATTGTACAAAATGTCCCAAATTTTCTGGAAATCGGGTTGTAAAACAAATAAAAACAAACTGAATTTAAATACTGAATACTGAAAATATAAAACAAAAATATAATAAAAGAAGTATATGAATAATACTAAAATAGCACTAAATGAAAATAGTTTAAGATACATGTGTGCAGTCATTACTTGTTCAATCATTTAGACACACATTGGCCTCTTTTAGTGATGCAATGTGCATTACTCTCAAGACATGCTACATCAAACTGGTTTTTATGGTTTTGTAGGCCCTAGCATGGCCTGTGGGGAGAAATACGCCACCTTGCCTGCCAGCACCCAGTGTGGCCCCATGAAGCTCATGAGTCTCGAAGAGGCGCAGGCTCGCTCTCTCAGTCCCAACCACCCAGTAATGAGAGAGAGGCAAAGAGAGAACAGCCTTCCAGATACCAGCACTGCTGCAATGTATCATACAGTAATAGATCTGTCTGACAGCAGGTGTGACATGTATACCATATATTTATGCAAGCCTACACACACTCAATATTGACATTAATCCAGTAATGCCTGACCCAGAAAACAACATATCTAAAACAATTTTAATTTTATTTATTTAATTTTTACATTTCAACATTTTCATTACTCTGTCAAACATTAATTCACCTTCTCACAACACAGAAGAAAATTCTCAGGAAAATCTAAGAAGTGGAAGTCCATCTTCAGTCTTGGACGATCTGTCATTGACTCTAAAGGGAAACTGAGTCGCAATGGGAGTGTGTTTATGAGAGCCCAGAATCCCTCAGGTAAGAAAGAAGAGACCTAGACAGTGAAAGAAAGAAACTTTCTAGAGTCTAGAAACAAAAGTTCCCAAAAAAGAGAAAACACAAAAGAGGAGGTGCAGCCGGAAATTAAAATGCCACATCATGACATTTCGGGCCACCTACTGTACGTCAGACATCAGAGCAACAATAAGAGCATGAAGTTGCTCTTGATGTCTGATGAAAGCCCTGTGGATAGCAAAGCATCATGAAGTTCAAACCCTATTCTCAACTATAGAATAAGTATTGCTGAAGGTAAAACACTGAACGACTGTCATTTAATAAAATGCATTTTCATATTGGTCTGTTTCCGCAAAAGCAAATAACACTCCCAACAGAAAAAAAAAAAAAAAAAAAAAAATTAAAGAAACAATTTTGCTTAAATAGTATTTTTACTTGCCACTAGAGTCAGAAAGTATGATGCATATTTTAAAAAGACATCACCATAATAATGGTGAATTAAGTTAAAAAGCCAAAAGCCAAAAAAAGAGACCATTTTGGCTTATGTCTGAAGAAACTGATTAAATATGGTATTTATAATAAACAATCTTTTTACTTTATATGACTGTTTTTGGCTTTGGAAAAAGAAATATCTTTTATTAATATTAAATCAAAATTAAAAACACTAACTACAATTTGAGAAAAACTAATACTTTTCACTGTAACACATTACAGTATTTTTCTTTTAATTTAGTCCATAGTATCTTTTTTTTTCTGTGCAGAGTAAAGAAAAAGAACAAATAGTATGACAAGATCTATGTTTTATGTTTGTTTCCTCTCTTAAACAGAAAAACCTCCTATACGGCCATCCAAAAGCATGGACTCTCTCTGTTCCTTTCAGGCACCAGGTGGGGCTAGATTTCCATATCTACAGTACACTCACATTCTTGTGCTGTCATTTTGCCATTGGAGCTTTTTTTTTTCTAAAAAGATTATAAACATTCTTAATATATAATAAATTTATATGAGTATATATTATATAAAGATATATATAAAGATACGTTACATTTAAAAAATAAATTATTAGAAAAAAACAGATACATCAACTAATTAATTAAGATATCAGGCACATGGCTTATAACACATGGTCTATGGGCAAAAATGTATTACAGAATGTATGCAAAATGTATTACTGAAAAAGGATCATGACAGGACACTTGGTTTTATCTGTTGGTTAGATTAGTTTCTGCAGTAATGCAATACTGTGTGTGTGTGTGTGTGTGTGTGTGTGTGTATGTGTGTATATATATATATATATATATATATATGTGTATATGTGACCCTGGACCACAAAACCAGTCTTAAGTCGCTGGGTAGTTTTTTCAGTATAGAATTGTTTAAAATTATAATGCCATCTATAGCGCATATTCCTATTTGCTTAATTTTCTGTAACACAGGTAAGATAACAATAAAGTAGTTCCTATATATACAGGGTAAGTTGTGCCACTTACAATTGTCTTGTAGTCGCATATAAATCGTAAAAATAGAAGCAATCATCTATAATACAGGGTCACAGAAATGTATAATATGATATAAAATGTAATATAACTAGTATATAAGTGAAGTGGTCCAGGGACCTAACTTGCCTCATGCTGTAGCTGTTTCATGTCAAGGGTAAGTTGAGTCACTGGGGAATATAGAACAATTTACATTTGAAATTAAACAGTGTGCATACTGTATATATATATATATATATATATATATATATATAAGAACAATAATCACATTTATGTTATGCTACAGAACAATATTCATATTTTAATAAACCTGCTATAAAATACTTTAATATTCATAATATTTACAGTGAAACAATTTTCAATTTTCAACAATTTTCAATAGTATTCACTGTAGATATTATATTTCCCACAGTTGGAGGCAATGCTCAATTATTACTAAGCCACTGACACACTTTTACCTCAAATCTAAAAGAAAAAAATATATATATGTGACCCTGGATCACAAAACCAGTCTTATGTTGCACGGGTATATTTGTAGCAATAGCCAAAAATACATTGTATGGGTCAAAATTATTGATTTTTCTTTTATGCCAAAAATCATTAGGATATTAAGTAAAGATCATGTTCCATGAAGATATTTTGTAAATTTCCTACTGTAAATATATCAAAACTTAATTTTTGATTAGTAATGTGCATTGCTAAGAACTTCATTTGGACAACTTTAAAGGCGATTTTCTCAATATTTTGAGTTTTTTGCACCCTCAGATTCCAGATTTTCAAATAGTTGTATCTCGGCCAAATATTGTCCTATCCTAACATACCATACATCAATTAGTCAGCTTTCAGATGGTGTATAAATCTCAATTTTGAAAAATTGACACTTATGACTGGTTTTGTGGTGCAGGGTCACACACACACACACACACACACACACACACACACACACACACATATATATATATATATATATTAATTCTAATAAAAGATGGTTTAAGATTGTGTTATATCATACAAACACATTTAGACATTTTTAACTGTGAAAATACTTTTTTTGAAGTGCTGTACATTTGTGGCTTTTAGGTATCATCACCACCAGTTTTTTCTTTTTCACTCCCATTCAGATGAGGACAACGCACCGACAGAAGGAAGCAATGGCATTTTTGTCCCGGTTCTAAAATCCCGAACCCTGGGCTCAGATATCGACTACAATCTGAACAAGAAGGATCAAAAATGGGACTTAGATCCTCATACTGCATCAGGAGGATGCCTGAATGAGAAAAGAGAAGGAGCATCAAATGCCTCCTCTTCATCTCCATCTTTATCCCCACTGCAGAAAACTCTTCCCGAACAGCTGAAAGTGTTCAAAGGGGATGACCGCAGCGGCTGCCAGCCCACATCTCCCAAAAACCGTCGGATGTTGTATTCTGGATCTGCCAGTAATGGATCTAGACCGTCTTTTCCAGGCAGCCTGTTTCCGCTGGAGTCTTCGCCGCGGCACCAACGGAAGGCCCTCAACATTTCTGAACCCTTCGCAGTGTCTGTACCTTTGCGTGTGTCTGCAGTTATTAACTCTAACAGCACCCCCTGCAGGGCACCGGGGAAAGAGCGGGACAGGGGTTTGGGGGGACTCTTTAAGCCCACTAAGGAGGCTGGACCTCTGGAACCCCATCGCAGTGAAAGTATTGGCACTGCTGGAATGCGAGTCCCCAGCAGTAGCGGCAGTGGGAACTTTACATTCACAGACTGGGAGACTGGACTAGCAGGTCACACCAGCAGTACTGGGTACAGAGAGAACCCGCTTAGTGACAGCAGTGGAGGCAGCGGATGCAGTATCTATAGCAACAGCAGCTCTTTCCCTGTGGAAAATGAGGATCAGACTGGGGAAAGAGATACTACAGACATGCTCACTCTGGGGAAAACAAAGAGTATGACAATTGTAGTGTGTGTGCATTTGTGTGTGAACATGAAAGTACATTTTCATTTAGTGAGAATTATTTTAAATTTGCATTTGTAAGTTGATTAAATGTCAGTGATATTTTTGAAAAAAACAACGTTAATCACTGACATACTCTTTCATTATCATATATTATCAGATTTACTGAGCATTTGAATAAAATAGAAAATAATTCAGATACAATCTGTATTTGTAAATTGATTAATTAAATGTCAATGATACATTAAAAAAAAACAAAGTTAATAACTGACATACTCTTTAATTATCATATTATTATCAGGTTTACCGAGCAATCGCAAAAAGTAGAAAATAATTCAAATCTACATTTTTGAAGCAATAACTTAAAGGTGAAGTGTGTATTTTTTGTTTGTTGAAAGACTTTCTTCTATCATAGCTTAATATGAAGAGATGACTATAAGTAAAACATCTGTAGATTGTAAATACTGTGGTGCTTTCAGACATTACTTTTGTTTTAAATCAACCAAAGGTGTGTGTGTGTGTGTGTGTGTGTCTGTGTGTGTTTGAGCTGGGACTGTCAGATATCTCACTAATGGCAGACGGGGGAAGTGTTCGGGAATCACATTATTTTTGCAATTCTGTTTGGTGATTCTGTTGTCACAGAAATTACACACTGCACCTTTAATTCTACTACCCTAACTGATAATATTATATTGATTTATTTGAATTCTCTCAGGCAAGGAAGCAGAAGTGAGAGAGCTGATAGCCAGTGTGGAGAATTTTGAACCTCAGGTGTCATCTGAGACTAAAGAAATTGGGGAAGAACTGGAAACTACATCAACGCAACAAGATACGGCAAAATTGGACAAACTGGTATGATTTGAATTGATAAAACACATGGAATTGTACCCCTGTATTTTCAATAAGACTGAAATACTAGTAGTACAATGGTTCACAACCAGCAGACCGGGACCCACTTGGAAGCCTCAGAAAACATCCAAGGGGGCCACAGTATGACTTAAAATTAAATATATTAAAATGTATATTACTTAAGGGGGGTGGGTGGCACAATGGACAGTAAAGAACCACTGTACTAGTACTAAATCCCAAAATTAAGTATGATATAGTGATTATATATATGTATATATATATATATATATATATATATACACATATATATATATTTTTTTTCTATTCAAGTCCATTCACTCCTAATTGGAAGTCATAATTTATGAAACTACTTAAACTACGTTCTTGAAAAGACATCATTTTGACCTTGGAAATATTATTGGAACAAATGTCTGTAACCAGACCCCACTTTTTTCTCATTTTGGTTCTTTCCTTGTGTTTCACAGGAAGTAATCAAAAAGGTGCCATCATCTGGCATGCATCAAAAAGTTTCAGTCACTGAAGCTAAAACAAACATGCCAGATGAACAGGTGAAGCCCAGCTTCACCAAGATTACTGGAAATGAGGACACTTGCAAGCTAAGTGCCCAAGCACAGAGAAGAAGTAGTTTACCTACCAACACTGCAGCATCAAAAGGACTCTTTATAGACCTTACCAAAAATGTAATGTTTGATCATTCTGGTGCTACTACATTTAATTCTGTCATGAAGCATTTCCCCGAAAGATTGTTGTCATGTGATGGTAGCTGGAATTACTTGGATAATGATGTTGACAGGACAGACCACAAGAGCCTAGAGTTGCAAACCATAATAACAACCAATCTAGAACTTTCTCCATTTCTCCACCTAAAGGAAACAGATATTCTCCAAGATGCAGAGCCATGCAGCGAAGAGGAACTAAGAACAGATCCTGGTAAGAAAGACAACACTTCCAAAAGTGACTTGTCAGATAATTCAAGCAGCTATGCAAAATCGGATGTTCACACATCTCGTCAAGCGGACACAAAAGAATCATTAGTATCAAAGGACATTTGTGAAAAACAAAAGGAGGTTAGTGACGAACCCCAGAAACTTGACTTAGCAGGAAGAATCAAGGGAAGTTTGGAAAGACTCTCGACTTGTCTGATTGAACATCACCACACACTGGAAAGTTTTTATCAAGATGATGTAGACACATGGGGGAGT
>JAFVLL020013996.1:0-43574 GCA_021397915.2 Tor tambroides | reverse complement strand
CTAAACTAACTCAATACAACAAGACGAAGCCATTAGCTAACACTGCATTTAAAAGGTACTTTCAAAACTTGTAATATTGAGTTAATACATATTAACCCATTTAGGCCTGAGACGCCTTAAACGTCTTAAAGGTAAACACACACAGATGTGTGATCAGGTTTTAATGAGTTAAAAAAACAAACCAACCTTCTTCAGGAATTTCAGTTTTGGCAGTTTTTACATCCAGAGGCTGTGCAATGTTGTGGCGTCTTGAAACTCATTGATTTTTATTGAGTGACGACAGATTGACTGTTCCAAGATGGCGGACATGTTGACGTGTCTGGAGCGGTCAAATGTGGCATCTACCTATACATATCTATGGCTATCAGTTTTATAAATGGATGCATTTGATGTACTGGATGTTGAAGAACATTCCGTTGTCTTTTGAGACGTCTGTCTGGAAGACTGTCAATCCATTTGTCGAGTGGGATCAGTTGATATCTCATAATACACCCTTATGCCTCTTTTAGGAATGCTAATAAGAGTGTTATGTGGATGACAATGCTGCAGAGAATCCCTTTATGATCAAAGGTCAACTTTTTATATTCTTCACGAGACACCAAAACAAATTCTCACAGCTGTTCTGTGCCCACACATGCGTAAACATACATTTTTGTATTGTTGTCGGAAAGGAAAGAGTCTATAGACTTGTCTGTAGTGGAAATGATTCTTTACAGGTATCACAAGATTTTAAATGAAGGCTAACAAGTGACTATTTGCTCTTTTGGTTACATAAATAATTAATTTAGTTGGTTTTTAAATTGTTTTATGGTTGACGTTTCGTGTCATCTGTTGTGTGTGTGTGTGTGTGTGTGTGTGTGGATGGTAGAGGTGACCCACCTCTTCCTCTCAACACTCCCACTTTCACTTTCTGTTGTTTTTTATATCACTGTGAGGACTGGAGAAGAGAGGGATGAGTGGAAGGGAAAGAGGAGTGTATATGTAGTACACTTCAAAATAGTTTTTTACCCAAATCAGGTATGAGAGAACATATTCTGTCACTGCGATTTAAAGTCAACATGAAATTGCGGACCCTATTTTACTTTACTTATTGTGAACAGTGCATGTTATTTCAAATCAAATTGAATATTTTAACTTAAACTTAACTAAACCTTTAAATCTATTAGAAATTATTTTTGTTGATTCAAAAAAAGCTAAAATACAAGATTAGATTTGACTTAAAAATTTAAACGAAAATAATACAAAATACAAAACGAAAGAAATGTTAAGTTCAAGTACTAAAATAAAAAAGAAAAGAAAACTGAAGCTAAAAAATATATTAATACAAACTAAAATGAAAATGAAAACACAATTTATCAAATTAATAAATACTATAATATAAATATAAATAATACTAGTCTTACAATAGTAATCTTCCTCTGAAAGATTCTTCAATCACTCTTTATTTTAAAGTCCAATTTTCTCTTTTTACTAACTATTAATCAAGATTTTTGCCTCAATAAACTCCTAATTACTGCTTATTAATAGTTAGTAAGGTAGTTGTTAAGTTTAGGTATTGGGCAGGATTAAGGGGTCTAAAATATGGTCAGGCATACTATGTGCTTTATAAATACTAATAAACAGCCAATAATATGCTAGTAATATACATGCTAATAAACAACTAGTTAATAGTGAGAATTGGTCCCTATACTAAAGTGTTACCGAATCTCCTTTTTCCATTTTGGATAATGTAATTATAGGCTAGTCATAGCCATAAATAGCCGTTGCTATTTAACTTCCATTAAAGTCTGGCTCTGGACTTTTCATAACACAATCAATAAAGACAGTAACGATATCTACATTTTTTTCTTGTTTCCCTTGAAAAGTTCGGATTACAAAAGTAAAATGGGTTACGAACAGGGACTCATATTTAAAGTGACAGTGAAAAAGAAGAACGATCAAAGCAGCATCCAATCTTTTGGGGGGCTTTCTTACCAAAATGTTTGATTTTCTTTATCTGCATGTATGACAATAACATCATAGCAGGTGCAGGTTATGTGAGATTTTCTTTGTATATATTTCAGAGCTACTCAAGGTGCAGTATTATGTGGTGTGTGGAGAGTGTGTGATTGCTGTAATCTATACAGTGACTCAGCATGTGTGGGTCAGTAAAGAACCGGCAGTTTTCTGAAGGGCTCAACAGTGTATGTCCTTGGGGGAATCCTTTCAGGAAAGCCCTTTGCCTTTCACCGAATGTTTCTGAGACTGTTTCTTTTTCCTTTTGTCATACCATGCCACTCTTTCATACTAAGTGCTGTGATATAAAAGTAGTGTGACACCCCTAGTGTTCTAATAGAGGCATTGACAGCATTTTCATGCAGCTTCAGAATCACATGGCATTTACAGCTCAGGTGATTGACTTAAACAAGTGCCCAGGGCCAAAGATGGCATATATAAGGGGGTCCTGCACCAGCCAAGCAACTGCCATTGAGATAAACGCAAATGCTAACGGATAGCTTTCTTCAGATTTTACTGAGCTCCTTAAGGGTGTTGAAAGTAAAGAGATGGAAAATAGAGAGAGAATAGCATCAGTGGTGTTGGAGTGCATTTGAGGGGGTATTCGGGTTCCAAGCTATAACAGCAGTTTCCTTTTATAGTTTCACCACTATAAGCGTCTGACACTCAGGAGGGAGAGCAAGAGAGTCTGTGTCCTACTTCGTCTTTGCCTGAATCCATAGGGAGGAAAGCAAGCGTGTGTGTGTGTTTTTACATGTGTGTATTGCACATGAAGCATAAAAGCAATTAATCACTTCTGTAATCAATTCTACAGTCTTCAAAATAAAGGTTTTTTTATTGGCATCTGTGGTTCCATGAAGAACCTTTAACATCCACGAAACCTTTCCATTCTGCAAAATGTCCGTTACACTCTTCAAAATAACGGTTCTATAAAGAACCTTTAACATCTGGTTTAGAGGCTGCTGTGGTGTATTGAGCATTTAAGCATCTCATATTCTTAGTAATATGGGTATTTAGGGGTTTTCTGCTGTGTTACTCAAAAATGTTGCAAATTTTCTCCCTAAACGCACAAATCTGTGATGATCGGCCTCAGAGATGAGGAGAGAAGGATCTAGAAGCACTAATTTTAGTGCTCAGTTATGCAGATAGAGCCCACAATAAGGGCTTGTCTGTCACAGGGGACTCTTCATGGGCGGTGAAGAGAGGTGCGTGTGTGTGTGTGTGTGTTTGATGGAGGATTAGACCAGGAGCTCTTCAGAAGATTCCTCAGGTCTTGAATGTGTAAAGCAGGAGTCTTCCTTATAGGCTTATATTTTGCTTAGCCCACAGATGATCAAATATACACCTCAGCCCTAACAGACCATCTGTTCATTGACAGCCAGGGTTCATGTGCGCTGTCATGACCACATCTTACACAATAAACAGGTGTTCCTTCTGCAAGCACTCCAATGCCTTTAAAGAGAAGAATCATTTACGTCAGCTAGAAACTTTAACTGACCCCTGAGTCCAATACTGTAATGTGTGAAGGAAGATTACTCATTGCTCAGATTATAATGCAGATGTGCCTGCTTCCAGAGCTGGGTAGATTACTTACAAATTGTAATCCATTACTGATTCCAGATTACATGACAAAAATTGTAGTCAGTAACGTAATCCTTTACATTACACATTTTAGGTAATATAATCAGATTACTTTTAGATTACTTTTAGATTACTTTTGATTTAACTCGTTTATCACAATGATTTAAATGTCATTATCTTGTACCATAATGATGTAAAAAATACAAAGAGTAAGAAAACTTGTTCCATTCATTTTAATTTACAACATGAAGTGCATTAAACATGATATTACATCAAGGTTTCCCAAACTAGGGTTCGTAAAGGAACTGCAGGGGGGTTGTGAGTTTAATGAAAAGCTGACAATTAATTAAATCATAAAAAATTAAAATGAAAATAAATAATTTTAAAACAAACTCCTTTTTTTTAAATTTAATTATTTTTTTTATTTTATTTGAACTCCCTTTCGAGGAAAGTCTCTTCACTTGGCGGACATATTTGCAACGCCTCCGGGCAGCTCATACAAGACCTATCTTAATGAATAGGGGAATCCTGAAATCTCAAAAACTGCTCGCTGAACTCACAATTAAATTACATATGTCAAATCAGCAACAGAAATCTGAAATTAATTGCCCCATGAATGTTGTTTCTTATGCTCAAATAGCATTTAAAAAGCTTATTTTTCAGGATAGACCAGGCAATGCGCACGCAGAGTCATAATGTGCTTTTGACTGCGCATATGCATTGGCTGGTCTAGTCAGGTTTCTATGGGAAATTTGGCTCTTTCATTTAGAAGGTGGGACTATTCCTCCATATTGCGCACTGCAGTTTCTGCTATTCATAAGTGTAGGAGTGAACCGTCTTTGTATATCTATAGTCATTGTTTTAAATAAAACACTTACTAAAAAAGATGAAATATTTTTATTTACCTGCATGCAATGTGATCATTAATCAACATCAAAGAAACTGTGAACATACAAATGTGATACTTAATTATTGAAATATTTATTTTAAAATCTCAGGGGTACTTAAAGCAAATATATTTGGTGATTAAGGTTTAGATGATAAAAACTTTTGGAATGCCTGCATGTAACTAAGAAATAACATGAATATGTGCATTTTAATTAGTTATAATTAATAATACATGGTTGAAAAACCTACAGAGTAATAATTCAAATAAAAATGAATGTGTTCATCAGTAGTTGATGCAATGTTAAAACCCTTCTTAAACCTGAAATGATTTTTGTAAATCCATTGGTCAGATGCTGTCACCACTGTGACATTATTTGATCTTTGTGTGAATGCCCACAAAACTGGACTATATATACATATATAATAAGTATATAATGGTGAAACAATGCAGGAAAATTTAAAAGATGAAAAAGAGAAATTAGGGGGAATCAATGATTTATGAATAATTTATTGCTATTGTGTGAATAATATGTAATCATGTAATCCATACAAAAGTAACTGTAGTCTGATTACGAGTATTTTAAAATGTAGCTTACTCTGATTACAAGTACTTAATTTTTGGAATCTGATTACGTAATCCAGATTACATGTAATCAGTTACTACCCAGCTCTGCCTGCTTCATACTGTAACTTTTCTCATGTTCCTTATTTGTCAGTTTCTTTGGATAGTAGGGTCTGTTAAATGACTGAATGTAAATGTAGATCTTGGCATCAAAATAACATTAAAAATTGTCATAATTTCATGATTTTGATTTGTAGCAGAAAGGGCTCATTTCTTTCATTTCTATGTTATGTTCACTCTTAAAAATAAAGGCTCCAAAAGGGGATTTTCACAGTGATGCCATAGAGGAACCAATTTGGGTTCTCCAAAAAACCTTCAGGAAACCAGGAAACTGTTCTTAATTTTTTTTTTTTTTTTTAGTTTAATGATCTAAAAAACCTTTTTCCCACAATAAAGTTGTGCAATGGAAATGTTCTAATGGCGTTAATGCCAATGCCAATAAAGAACCTTTAATTTTGTGTTCACAAATATGTTAATAGCAGTTATTCATACAGTTATTAATATACACTGTAGAAAAAAATTAGAAATTGAGAAAATGTAATAAGCTTGAGGCAACCAGCTTTAGGACTTTTTTGTATGTAATCAACTCAGCTTATGGAAAAATGAACGATTAAGACTGGTCTGTGCTTTCATCAGATGTAATATAATACTCAAAAATAATATTGATATTTTAAGTTACTAAATTGCTTAAAATTTGACTTTATTTTTTTTTAAATATAATATCAACTTTTTCTACATTTTGTAGTTCAATAAACATTTAAAATATAGTGTGTCTGACAAAGTAAAAGTGGAAATTATTTATTAATTAATTTAATTAAATTTATAAAATATTGTTGATCTGGTTGAACTGCATGGAATAGACATAGTCTCTCCAATCAAGTATTTATTTGTAAGTTTTTTTTTTTTTAATTTAATCAGTGTTGAAAAGAATTTAGTGTGAGATACTGGTAAATAAAGAATTGAGTCATGCAGGGGATGCTAATCATTGCTTATAAAAAACAGTAGTGGAAGGGTTCAGAAATCAATAAACAGAATATGACATTAGCCGAGAGACTCAAATATCTGCATTATGTCAGCACATAAATGAGCATAAGTCTTGTCCGCCCAGTTTTCAATGAGAATATTATATATACGATTGAATAAATATAGTACGATTTAATTGTCATGTCTTTGTTTTGCTCACTATTTTGGTCCTTAGTAAAATAACAGAAGTAACTAAAAATGTACTTACTTGCAGAACTGCTGTAGAATACTGACAACTTAAAAGTAATAGTTCATTTACTCATTCATTTACTCATTCTCATGTCTTTCCAAACCTGTGTGACTTATATTTTGAAGACTGTTGGGAACCATTGCTTGTTGGCTAAACAAAGATTCAACATTAATAGGCTTAAGTTACATTTATCTAAACAATGACCCATAAGCAAAGGTTAGAGCTTCTATGAGTCAAACATTTTGAAATTCAGTTGGTGAAGCCATGGTTATGACTCATAAAACTGCGGATTTTTCATGTTTAAGAGCTCTAGATGTTTTCAACTGTTGATGAAACTGCATCAGTGATGAGAACCTTTATAAGTGGCTCTCATGTAGACCCCTGGGACCGAGCCATAGTACAGTTATTACGCTTACAGAATGAGGTGTACACAGTTTGTTTGTTCAATCAGCCAAAGTTTTCATCACTGTGCCATTAGTCTGTTTTTGATAATATCAAAATGATTTTTTTTGTTAGTTTTGTCAGATTTTCCACTGTAAATGTAGTCTGTAAATTACTTTTTCTGTCTTAATGTTAAAAAATCTCAAGTTGTTCCACTTGCTGAGCAGATATATTCATATTGATATTGCAATGATTTTAATGTACTCTCTATTTGACCAGTTCGGAATGACTGTGTCATTAGACTAGTTTTCAAATCTGTTCTTGAAGTGTAATTATGAGAGCTGTAAGCTAGATTAACTGATTATCAAATATTACCATTTACAGTAGGTAAGTTTGATTCATTTCTGTCATTTAGTTGAACTTACTATGAACCCTTTATATGTAAGTTGGGGTCGGTACAATTTTTTCATGTTTTTCAAGTCTCTTCTCACAAAGGCTACAGTTAGTGCTCAAGTAACATTTTATTTATTATCAGTGTTGAAAACAGTTGTGCTGCTTAATATTTTGTGGAAACCGCAATACATAACAAACTTTACTGTCTGAATTGATATATTTGTTGAAAAAAATGCGTGTTTTTCCTAATACTTTTTATAGTTATGTGTGCGACTGGTTTCAGTGGTTGAAATAGTTGTACTTGGGATATTGTAGTTAATGCTGTGTGACTGTGGGATCAGAGACTCTTCTGGCCTGAAAGAGCCTCTGAACTATCTGCCAGTCAGCAGTGAAGGGGAATGTAAGAATGACAGGTGCCCTCACCCAAAATAGCAATGTTGAGGAGTGGGGGAAGGCCCACGGCAGAGCGAGAAAGAGTGAGAGAGAAGCAGGAGAAGTGTAAAGATGGATGAAATTGGAAGGAATCAGCAAAACATGTTTTGGACCAAAAGAACTGCAATAATGTTTCAAGTGAAGTTAATGCTATATTAATGGCAGAGAGGTGCGTCCGAAGTGTAGGGTTTATGTGTGTTTGGAAGAGACTCATAATTTTCCTGTCAGGTAGAGTGGCCTCATAAAATATTTGGACACTAAAATCATCTTTTAAAATGTTTGAATGCCACTGAATTAGATAACATATCAAAACAACTGCAGTTTTTTAAAAGCTAGATAGCACAAGCCCAGTTTTTGAGCAAAGAATTTTGCTTGTTAGGTTGTAAATGAGGGTCATACTGTTCATAGACAAAGCATTTAGACACTTTCTAGTTGTCAGATAGTGAAATGTGTTTATAGTTAATGCAATAAACTACTAATGTACATGAACTAAAATCACTTTGACATTAGTCGGTTGCATGTAACAGCAACAGTGGCTCAGAAAATGTCATTTATTTGTAAATGGCATGTGGTTTGATATATTGCATCTAATACTATTACATTTTTAAAAGTGTGTAAATACTTTTTGAGGCCACTGTGTAAAAAAATCAGACTCGTTCTTTGTATATAGACTCCCCCCCCCTTTTGCTTTCATTCAAGACAGTCCACCTATGAACACAGACATGCTGCCTGTTTCTGTGTGCATTTATGTGGCTGTCAAAATGCTGCCAATCTTTAAAAAGCTGTGAAGTTGGACACTGACAAGCGTTTTGTCGTCCTCTTCACCTGCTGTGGTTCTGTCTTCATGGTAAGTGATATCTCCTTCCTGGAGTGACTGCCTGCAGGAAGATCTGCTATCAAATCCCAGTCAGCTGAGCTACACTGAAGTTATGACATGCACACAAGTTCCTTTGAAGCTAGAAAATATATGCTGCTCTTAAAAGGTGTCTTATTTCTGGAGCTGTAGGAATGATAAGGTACGGAGCCACCAAAGACATTTTTGGGGCTTTTCCTCTTTTAACTTTTAAGATATCATTGGACATGCAAAACAAAAAGGTAAATTGTAAAAAAGAATTTCAACCAGGTTTCTCAAACAAATTAAAGTGGTCAAACAAGAGTCTAGCTGGTGCAGAGAAAGTATTTTAACATCCTCACAGCTCACCCAAAATGAAAATGCTGTCATCATGTATTCACTCGCATGTTGTATAATAAAAGCTATTATGCAAAATTATTCTATTGATTCGATTAAAATTCAGAAGAAGTTTGTTAATACAATAATATCGTTGTCATCTCTTACATAGCCTAATACATAAATATATTTGAGCAAATGAGCAAATTTTCAAAAATCAGTTATTTTTATTTTTCCATTCTCCATTAAAGGTGGGGTAAGTGATTTCTGGTAGCCAATGTTGATATTTGAAATCGCCAAAACAAAACACGCCCCTACCCCTAAAGGGTCTCACCCCTATTTTGATAGCTCCGCCGCACACATACGTACACAAACCAGGCAACGATAGCTCTGTGAAACAAAGCAAAACCAATGTTACTCACCGATCGAGAAGAAACAAAGCAACCTCGGCGTCCTACTTCTTGCCTTTGCTGTCTACCAGTGTATCCAGACTGTAGCTGGTGTGGTGCGGCGCAACACAACATCTGTCACGTCCGGTGTAGACACGGTGTATAAGCCTTCTTTTGTTCCGCAGACGTTTTCCTCTTTTGTTCTTTATCTGCCATCTCCATCTTTCTGTCGTTGCTCGGCTCGGTCATGTGCACTGAGCGCTCTCTCTCCCCCGCATCATGAGTAGACATGCCCCTTACTGCTGATTGGCTACAAGTTTGTTTTGGTACTCGGCCCTGACTCGTTTTCTAAAGCATTTTTGAAAAAATGCATACATTTGATGTATGATTTGTTGTAATCAGACGAAATTTGACTGAGCTACACCTGTTTGACGTCGATAGAGTCGGCAAAGTCAATTTCAAGAAAAATCGAGTTGAAGTTTTCTTAAGGTTCCAAAGCAAAATCACCTAGCAACATTGCATCTTTTCCTCCAGTTCTTTTCAATTAGTGTATTAATAATCACAATATAGCTATTTTAATTTCATCTTTGTTATTATAAATAAGAACAGATGCAAAAAACAGTGTACAAATATAAGACAGAAACAAATAATGCATTACCTTTTTCATTTTACATCTAAACAAAAGCATTCAAATAAGAAAAACAAATAATCAAATGTAAAAATCCATTTAGTGTGTTCATTACAAATAAATTGATTATTAAAACTACAAAAGCAGTTCAATCAAGAGCAGCGAGTAATTCCCACTTTTCTTTTATTGTTAGATTAACATTAACGAGACCTACTGTAAAGCACGGATCTAATATAATGTTACACATCAGATGTTTTTCCCCAACAGTTCCCCAAACGTTCACTTAAGACATAACAGATTATGTTGTGTGAACACTTAAATACTGTAATTTTTGTGTATATGTGTATATTTATCGGGATTGCGCAGTGTCAGAAGTGTCTTTATGCGGGCGCTTCGGATGACAGTCTACGCGAGAAGCAAGCGGAGAAAAGGTACTCCTCTCAGAAAACGTACAAATAAAGATAATTTTAGGTGTTTAATTACTATTTGGAGCGTTGGGATCACTAGACCAGGGCTTAATGAACTCATTTTTGTGAAAACCTCAAATTCGACTAAAATTAACTCATAATGTAATTTATCACTTCTTTTGCCTGTAGCTCAAAATTAACCTGTGCGCATTCCGACTCATTTTGCCAGCACAGGTCACATATACTCTTTTTTTGCATCGAGCATAATGATTGCATGCTTATTGTGTGCTTACTTATGCATTAAAATATTTTCAGGTAATAGTACTCCTACTATCAGTGACACTAATTATATAATTAAACATAATTATTGGTAAGTTTTGATTGCAAAACAACCCAAAAAGGTCTAAAACGGCAGTATTTTTTGATGAAACAATGAGTCAGTGGTGTTCAATATTTTTGGACCAACATTCTTTAAATAAATAAGTTTGTACCTACACGAGTAAATTATGATAGTATTTAATTTTTGGGTCAGCTGTCACATGACTTAATTAATCAGGTGGTTTATAGAGCGTTGCGATGAAGTATTTTTATAGCCCAATCTGGAAGTTAGCATCACATAGGTTCCATCAACAAAAACCCACTAGAATTTTTCCATCGGCGTTTAGATTATTGCAGAAAAAAAGCTCTTTGACCAACAAGTTTTATGATGCTTACACATTTATTCATCGATAATCATGATAACAAACAGAAGTTTTATGAATTTTGAAGCCTAAATACAATCGTTAGAAGTAAACAGTTAAAGGTTCTGTAGAATATAAACAAACTACACCATGGTCACATGACTTCAACGCCATCATCGATAATCTTCTGACATCTCTTTCAGTTTATTTAGAAAAAAAAAATCCTGAAAATTTGAGTTAGAAGAATTTGCAAGAGCATGTTTATAAACACAATAAGGCTGTGAAAGTGGACTAGTGAGTAGATTAGTTTTCTTGTTTGGTTGTTGATGACACTAACGCAACTACCGCTTTCAAGACAAATGAAAGCTTTAAAAAACCCACATGGGCGCATTACTGATGTATTTTATGTCATAGAATAAAACATGAAAATATCTTGAACTTGCGTTAACCACAGACCCTAGTTCAGGTATTTAATCAAAAATCCTTTCAAAAAACCAATTGGCTTCGGGGCGACAGAAACGGAAACTTGTTTCCGCGTTTTGGCCTACAAAGATACATCATCCCGGCTGCACTCTATATATAACAAGCAACTTTGTAATTCCGTTGTGCCGACAGGAAAACAATAACCGTCATCCTATAAATACCACAGTGTCTGTATGACCACAGGCAGCCCACCTAGAGAGGATGTGACATTTTGTATTGGGAAACAGTCACGGGAGGTCCTGCGTGTAAAGAGTGATGTGCCTTTGTGGTCCAGGTTAGTCGGGGCAGACAAAGGCATTTTAAAAAGGGACAGTCTTTAATGCAGCATCCCCTCCTTCTCCTCCATATCGACTCTTGTTAATCCACCCACACCGTCCCTCCATCTGTCAGTGTCAGCGGTCAGTGATGGCTGGAGTGAGAATGAAGGGATTTGGCTTGATCAGCACACTGGAGGAGAAGGGGAATCCCCACACTGATTCTAATTATAAACTGTTGTGTGTTTTGATGGCGCACTTTGCATTTCCTCTTCCCCTTGTAAAGCTTGTTTGTGTAGCGGCAGCTTGTTTATACAATCTTGTCAATAAGGTTATGAGGTAGTTTTTAGGTTTGTTACAGCATTTTCATCTCTTATGTCACTCTAGCGATGGATAAATGACTGAATTAAAAAGAAATACAGTTAATTCTGTCAGTGTGTGACTTTAAATGTAGTCTTGCAGACTGTAGACTGCTAACATCTAATGTTGAATGACAATGAATGTGAGTGTTTATGTTTAGAAAAGAGATTCTAGTCCAGGATGTTGATTCAATAATACAGCGTTCCAGTTGTGATAATGAAATTAGAGGACTGGAACTAACTGTTGTACAGTATAATGAAAAAATTATGATACAAACCACCACCTGTGTGGAGTTGGTATGATTTTTAAATGTTTTTAAAGTCTTTTATGCTCACCAAGGCTGCACTGATCAAAATGTAGTAAAAACTGAATTATTGTAAAATATATATATATATATTTTTAAAGATTTGGTTTTGGTGTTTTTGCCTTTGTTGTTATAGGACAGTGTAGATGAGACAGGAAGTAAAGTGGGAGAGAGAGGGGGCGGGATCAGGAAAGGTCATCGAGCTGAAATTCGAATTCAGGACGCCTGTAGCGCAGTTTTCTTTTTAATAATTTAAAAATGTTATGTATTTCTGTGATGACAAACCTGAATTTGACACTGACATTGACAACTGGAGTAATGGCTGCTGAAAATTCAGCTTTCCCATCACAGGAATAAAATAAATGTAAAAATATATTACAACAGAAAACAGTTCTTTTCAATTGTAATAATATTTCACAATATTACCTCTTTTACTGTAGTTTTCATCAAATAATAACAGCCTTGGTAAGCATAAAATGCAATTAAAAAAAAAAAAAACTTAATTATCCCAAACCTTTGAACAACATTAGCACTTGTGCAAACTGTATAGTAGGTCTGTGCAAATAATCGGTGATGTATCGCCTGCAATAATGAACGTGATATTGCGTCAGTGAACTACGGCTCTGAGTAGTAAGTAAATGCCGCTCCATATGAAAGCACTTGATGGAGATTTACTACTAATCATAGAACCGGCTTTACTGATGAGATGCGCATGATCATCGCATTCGATTATTTGCACAGCCCTACTGTACAGTATGTGTGTGCATCTGTAAGGGAGAGAGAGCAAGAGAAATAGAGTATGTGTTTTATGTACATATTAAAACATAATTGTGTGGCAAAACATGGAAATTATCTGTCGTTTTTATCCTATTGTTAACTTTATTTATTTGTTTGGCCATTGTGGGTTTTGATTATTTTGCTGTTGTAAAACCTTCATTGGGCGAAATGATATGAACATGTCGTGCAGTCAAGAGCTGCCTGGAACTACGTTCGGCGTGCATTTCGCTATTGCACACCTTAGATTAACGTTCGTCAGCCAATCAGATTCAAGCATTTGGCTCCTTAGTGTGTGTATGTGTGTGTGTATATATATATATATATATATATATATACGTCTTGTGCATAGTTTTTGCATGTTTATTGTGTGTTTACTTATTATGCACAGTGTTGGAAAGTTACTCAAAAAAGTAATCCTCTACAAATTACTAATTACTTCTTTAAAAGTGTAGTTTCATTGAATTACTGATTACTGCATTTAAAAAGTAATCAGATTACTAATTACTTTACTTTCAAGTTACTTTCAAGTTTACTTTACTTTTCATGTTATCCTAAGTGAAACCCATAGTTCTTTCATTAATTTAATATTGACTGAAAAATTACACGAGTGTTATTTGTATACACTCGCAATATCAACAAAATATTTTTTTGGTTTTGTAAAATAAATAAAAACAAATAGGGTGGGCTTTCTGCATTCTCAGTCTCCGTGAATATCTTCCTGAAACGAGTCACTAAAATGAACGAAAATGACATGAGATATATCTAAAGAAAGCTTGAAGTTTCATGTCGAAAACAAATATTCTCTGATAAAATAATCTGTACGAAGTCTGTCCTGTCTGAGCTCACCTATAATGTGATCACACCCACGAACATCGCGCACTATATGAAAATCATCCACGCGAAACCGGACTTGAAATGTGCGAATAGTAAACGTCCACATCACCTCCGTAAACAAAGAAAGATTCAAGTTCATCACGGCTACTTTTCGTTTTTGGAAGAAGACGCGCTGTGAGGAAGCCTTGAATTTACCTCGGAAGAAGAATGCGATGTGACGAGCTTAATCTCATTCTGATGAGTCATTTATTTTTACTTATATTAGTGTTACTGTGACATAAACTTGTACACATTTACTTTTTGAACTTTTCCCAAACTATAAGGCCAGACTAAAATATGTGAAATTGAATGCAACATTTTGAAGTTAGGCAACCTTTCATTGCATCTAAATGCTGTAGACTCATCTGCATTTTAGCTCGCATTCTCCAGTGATTTATTTAAGGGCATACTGCCACGCAAAACATGATTTTTATTTAACACTGCTTTTGTAACTTAAGTAACGTAATTTTATTGACATTAGTAACTGTAATCAGATTACTTAAATTTAAAATGTAACATTACATTACTGCGTTACCAGGAAAAGTAATTAGAATACAGTAACGTATTACTGGGTAACGCGTTATACCCAACTCTGATTATGTATTAAAATATTTGTGGGTCATTGTACTCTTACTGACAATAATTACATTATTTCATATTTATTTGTGAGTTTTAACTGCAAAACCTCTCAAAAAAGTCACAAATGATATAATTTCATGTATTTATTTAAGCCACTCCAAACTCATTTTGGAGTCATTTTGGCCTGCTATAATCATAAATCTTCTGTGAAATCCTGGGAAGACTGTATTTAACAATGAGTATGTACAATGTAGCATGGCCTCTTATTCCTTTTTGCTGAATTGCGACATATCATATCATTGTAATGAGAATGTCAATATTCAGTACCGTGTTCCTGAAGGCAGATGATATACACCAATATAATGGGAAAACACATCAATAAGTAACAACTTAGAAACATTCGGCTACCGTGGTCTTGCACGACTTTGTTCTCATCAAGTAACACCCCAGCTTCCTCTGACCCCACTGAGACCTTTGTGACATCAGTGATGATCAAGCACCTGTGGCTCTCGAGCTCTTTGACACCTACAGGTGCCACAGCACGTCTGTGAGTACACAGTTTGTGCTCTTCAGAGAGCTGAGCCAATTTATTCAACTCAAAAAGCAGCTGTGTCAACTCAGTCATTAAACTCAGTCCATTAAATTGATATATGATGGAAGTTATTATTTTAATAAATTAAATGTTTGTTTATTTATTTATTTTATCAAGTTTACCATGGAAGTTTTAAGCAGCAAAAACGATCTTCAACAGTGATAATAAATGTTTCTTGAGTACCAGATCAGCATATTAAAATAATGTCTGAAAAATCATGTGTCACTGAAGACTGTAAGTAATGGCTGGTAAAAAAAAAAAAAAAAAAATCAGCTTTGCCAGAAATACAGTAAAATAATTTTTGAATAAATTAATATAGAAAATAGATATTTTAAATTGTAAGAATATTTCTCAATGTTACTGTTTTTTTATTTTGAGCAAATAATGCTTTGGTGAGCATAAGAGACAATTAATTTAAATTATTCCAAATTTTATTTTGTCCATTAGTGCATGTGTTATTAGAAATGGAATGACTGAGTGAGTGTGTAAATGTATTTCTTATTTTATTTTATTTTATTATTATTATTTTTTTACTAACAATAAAAAAAGAGTTAAAAAGGAGTCTGTTTTTGCATATGTAGACCTGACAGATGAGAGATCTGAAATATGCGCATGTGTCGCCTAGACCCATATAAAAACTTATGCATTTTGACGGGTGTAAGAATTGGACACTTGTCAGTGTGGACGCTAATATAGTTATCCTTATAGTTCTCATACTTAGTGTGAACAGGCCTTAACAAGACATTTATGTGTGTACACACCTGTTGTGAATCCATAGAAAAAATTGGTGAGAACTGACCACATAAATGCGCAAAGTTTACAAAATTATTACTGAACTTGAAATTGTTGAAAGTACAGTATATCTCTGCCCACTTATATTATAACATGTTCAAAATGACCCCTAAGTGTATTTACGGTCATCTTGCTGTGAATCTAGACCTAAATATGGTGTGGCTGTAATCTTATACCTGCCTCAAGAGGCAGAAATAAGTGTGACATATTGATAAGGCCCAGGTTTTCAGGTCGGTGTTCATCCAAACCTTCCTAGTTTGTCCTCCCACCCTCTTTGTTCACTGTAATGTGCATGAGCTCTGAAGCATTTAAGCGACACATTAGCGCTGATTGTTGTTGTCTCGTGGTGTAAAGTGTTCCGCATCTGCCAAATCCCAGCGCTGCTCTGGGCCTATTTATACAAGGATGAGCTAAGCCTGCAGATCATGAGGCTCAGCACAGCAGCTTACCATGGGACCACCATATCAGACAGCAAAGGCTCAGAATGCTTTAGTGCTAACTACAGATGTTATTAATGGGTCTGCTTCATTCATAAAAGATTTGTATATGATTTTAGTCTTTCACATAAGGATCAAGTTCTCATATTCGTGTAAGATTTTTTATAGTGACCCTTGGTTGATATTATATGTCTCCTTAGTAAACAATATTGTGCAAAATATATAATTGTGCTATTATTATTATTTTTTTGCATTTTAGTACATTTTTTTCTGTCATCTAACACTCAAATAAAGTTAACCTGAACACTTAAACACAGTACACGTATTAACACTGTTAAATGTAATGTTTTTAAATACATTCTCATGAATGTTATAAATGAATAAATGAATGTTATATTATAATGTTGCAGGTCTAAATTCACTTGTAAGATTGTAAATGATTGGTTTTAGTGTTTTGTTTTTAATTTATTTAGTCAAAATAGCATAGAATTTTACTATTTATCATTCATCAGCCAGCCATAAAATGAAGAGAATAATTGTTTTATATGTACTGACCAGCTATTTACTTTTTGTGCATCTTTATTATTAATAATATATGTATTATTAATACATATTAAAACAGCAAAAGTAAAATGCTAATATACTGGAAATGCAAAAAAAAAAAAAGTATATATATATATATATATTTATTGTGAATTCTGAAAAAAAAAATTGTGTGAAATTTGTTCCTTTAACATTCGTTTCATAAATAATAAGGCATAAAATATATATTGGGTATCTGCCACCCTGTACTTTTATTATTAGCATTTATGATACATTTATTCGTGATACATTTTGAATGGTTGTTTTTGTCTCCGGTTTTGTCCAAGGAGAGTGAGTCACCCAGTGTTTTTCTATTTTAAAAATTCATATACCTGTATGTATTAGGGTTGTACTCTCTCTCTCTCTCTATCTCTCTCTCTCTCTCTCTCTCTCTCTCTCTCTCTCTCTCTCACACACACACACACACACACACACACACACACACACATACAGTGTTCCTTCTTCCAGCAACAAACTTGAGATTATTCTTAAGGTATAACTTGATTATACCTGACTATATCTGCTTATCCTGCCCCATTATTACCTTATGGTCCAATTCGGTCTACTTTAAAACACTAAAATGTGACCAACTATTAAAATCATTGTCAATGTGATCTCTGTAAATTAAATAACTTAATCTCTGGATATGAAACATCATATGGGCCATAAGTAGTAAGTACTGTATTATTGACCATATAGCCTAAGTCACAAAGGCTTTAATACCAGTCATATACAGCCATCTTCCTTTCTTCCTAGATGTATTTTAGTGACTATACACACCTGGAGTTTTAAATGCCTCTGTGCCCTTACAAAGGATAGACTGGCCCCATTTCCTCTGTGCAGGGGATTGTGGGACAGAATGTGCCAGAAAAAAAAACACAAATTCTCTGAAACCTACTGTATCGGAGGGTAGAAGATAAATCGTGAGGTTTGAGTTTTGACAAAAGTGCTGTTACAGAAGAAGGAAAAAAACACTAGGACACAGTGAAATATGAAGGAGAGAGTGACAGAGAACAAATGATGGAGAAAAGGAGGTTGGAGAGAGAGAGGAGAAGGGAGCGCAGGATATGGCTACATCGTGAGTCAGTGGAGGGAACAGCTGAGAATGTTGTACGTGACAGGTGGAGAGTGTTTGGAAGCGGGTGTGTTTATTACTGTATTTACACGCTGTGCTATGAACGTACCAGCCCTTGTGTGTTTGTGTCTCACTAATCAGTGTGTTATCATTCAACATGTTTGCACGTCTCACTATGAATAAGTATTTATTAGACTCCATTGTCACGAGTCATTGTCACCTTTGCCATCTGGCTCTGTTCATACTCTCACTTTGTATTCCTTCTATTTTTTTCTTCCTTTTTCACAACCTGCTCTGGCTCACAGGAAGACCAAGTTGTGCTCCAGTGCACCGCGACTGTTCTGAAGGAGCAGATCAAACTATGTCTTTCCTGTGAAGGCTTCGGGAACCGTCTGTGCTTTCTAGAGACAACGTCAAATGCCCAGGTATAGTCATCAAAAAGTGTCAGGGTGTTGATATTCCGGGCAGGAAAGCCACTCCTCATGACAAATATCTGGAGTACAAACTATTTCAGTGTACCTTTTTTTTTTTTTTGCTATATCACAGTTATTTTATTAATAATACTTAGCTATATATTAATATATAAAATAGCTATATAACACTTATTTTTGTAAGGCAAATAATACTTAAATATTACATTTTATATGCAGGATAGTTTATTAGTATTTTTATATTCCTCATTACAGTGATCAAGTTTACAAAACATATGTTCTGGCTGTTTCACGCCAGTTGTTTTTGTCAGACAAATAATACTCTACTAAAAATATAAAATAATAATAACTTTTGCATATATATTTAAATTTTTATATATATTTTTTTTACTAAAATGATTACATTTTTATTGTATATTTGAAATTATCTAAAAGTATTTTAACTTAAATATGCCATTTTATATACATTGTTATTTTATTAATATTTCAATATTCCTCATTACAATTTCCAGTAAATAAAGATAGATAGATAGATAGATAGATAGATAGACAGATAGATAACTTTTATATATTTTTATTAAACGTATGTTTTTTCTATTGTTTTGTTTTGTTACTTTGTACAGAAATAAATTGTACATGTTTGTAGACAAATAAAATGTGCTGTGCTGCTTATATTTACAAGCACTGGTGAAAGCACACACAAATGTATTTATTTTGGTGTTCAAAATGCAGCAGTCGACCTTTTTCATCACTAAACTTTATTTCCTAAAGATCCCATGAGTCTGTAAGGTTATGATGCCAGTGTAACAACCTTATTTGTTCTTTTAATCCATTAATTATGCACGAGTCTCAACATTTGTGTATTTCTTCATCTTCGTCTGCAGAATGTGCCGCCTGATCTGGCAATCTGTGCCTTTGTACTGGAGCAGTCGCTGTCAGTACGAGCCCTGCAGGAGATGCTGGCCAACACCGTGGAGATGAACGAGGTGAGAGTCTCCATGAAGGAGAGAGAGAGAGAGAGAGAGAGAGGGAGAAGGATGGAGAGGTGGAGAGCAGGGAGAAATTCGAAAAGCAGAGGGTCAAAAAGAAAAGGAATGATGAACAAAGAATATTACATCCTTTCACAATTTACAAATACATACAGTAAAATGTAGCTTGTAGAGCTAATAAAGAAAACTTACAGTAAAAATGTGGTTTTAAAATTAAACCTATAAATATATATTAAAGTGAGAAAGTAGTGAGATAACATTGAAAGAAACATTGTCCATCAGCGACACCAGTAGGTAAAGTTACAGCGGGAGTTCGCATCTGACTCGCCTCCCCTGAGCCCATTGAGTTTTAACAGACTCCCTAAAGCATGCGGTGAGTTTGGTGGGGGGCAATTGAGAATGAATGGGGGAAAGTCACATGAGAGGAGGCAATGCCTCCATCGCGATATGATTGGATTTGACTGGTTATGATCGGCTGTGATTGGTTCATGCGTTAAATCCTGCCTCTTGTGTTCGTGCGCGTTCCATGTTCGCGAATCAGTCTGAACGAACAATATAATGAGAAGATTAATGCGAAGATTAATTTAAAAAATTAAGTAAACAACTCACACACTTAGATAGTGATACAGTTTTTAGTGAGTAATCAGCTTGGTGAAATTAAACTAAATCTCTGTGTCTGTGACCAATATTCACCAAGCTTTGATGACTGATGATCCGAAAAATTCAAAAATAGTTAATAGTTTATATGATTTAAAAAAAAAAAATTGAGAACTTTGCCTTCTCATTTTAGAACACCACCGCACTGATTGATAGATTTTTTTTTTACTGTATTGTCAGACTTTTGGACCCCGTTTTATATCCATTTTCTATTTAATATGTGACCCTGGACCACAAAACCAGTCATAAGGGTCTATTTTTTGAAACTGATATTTATACATTATCTGAAAGCTGAATAAATAAGCTTTCCATTGATGTATTTGTTAGGATAGGACAATATTTGGCCGAGATACAACTATTTGAAAATCTGCAATCTGAGGGTGCAAAAAAAAAAAAAAAATCAAAATATTGAGAAAATCACCTTTAAAGTTGTCCAAATAAAGTTCTTAGCAATGCATATTACTAATCAAAAATTACGTTTTGGTATATTTACGGTAGAAAATTTACAAAATATCTTAATGGAACATGATCTTTATCTTGATCTTTACTGGTTTTGTGGTCCAGGGTCATATCTTTGTTATATCTACACCAACAGTATTTTTCCGCTCTTGATTTGAATCCTTCTCTGTTTTGTTATATTTGGGTGCATGGGGTCATCTAAAAGCCAGTCTATTAGAGGTATATTCTGGTGTTGGAGGGTAGATTTGTTAGTGTAACTTAATTTCCTGTACTTTTTGTCTCTCTCCTGACCCTTCGTCTCCCTTTCCTGCCAACTTTAGGCAGTCGATTTGGATAAATGGGTATGTCTCATGTCTCATCGTAACCTCAGCACCCTTCCTCTCCTCTGTACCTACGTCTCCTACTCAGTGTCCGGTGTGGATGAAATAATGCTGTAGCTCTTCTTCACCCCTAAACCTTTACTTCTGTCTGAACTTTGACCGCTGTCACCTGTTCCTCACTTTGTCTGGTTTGGTTGGAGTTGGAATTCCATTTGCTCTCCAAATGGCATTTCAAATGACACCTCGTCCGTGTGTATAAGTGTGTACATTTGTAAGAAAGAGAGAGAGAAAGAGAGAGAGAGCGTTCCAGTGTGTAAGATGAGCTCAGTGCCACTGAATCCTGGATAAGGATATGATCTTCAGTGTACGGCCCACAGCACTAACACTTATTCCTGACTAATATGAAAGCTGATAAGCATGAAACCTGTGGGCCACACATATTTCCAGGCTTTAAAGGGATAGTCCACACAAAAATCCAAACCCGTAATACCTTCACAACACAAATTAAGATATTTTTGATGAAATCTAAGAGCTTTCTGACCCCCGTTTGTTGAAAAATGAGTTGAAAAATGATTTTTATTTTTCTATTTTTCACTACTAACCTCCTGTAGTATAGTCATTTATGCTAACGTCAACCTTTTCATTTCATCTCACCTCACCTAATTGGCACCATGACTGGGTGATTGTATTAAGTGATACAAACCCGCTGAGAAAATGCCTAAAATCCTTTGATTTGTGCATTAAAGAATTTAAAAGTGCTTCATTTGCCTGAATTTTACCAATATTCTTCAGTTATTTTTCAGAGCACAATGATATTTTCAAATCATTATCCCACAGGTTCTGTGTTATTATTTTGACAGATCATAATAGCTAAGACATCAGCATACCATAAAGACAGTTTCCTTAAATAAACCTTGTAACCATTTCAACATATGGAAAAAATAAAATATCTGGTAACATTTATGAAAAATATAGATTGTATTTAAAATTAGAAATATTTTAGGTAGATTTTGATAAGATGCACAAAGTGCTTTCAAGTTTCCAGGGGCCTCATTTATAAAGCATGCATACGCTCTGATTTGATCTTAGAGTATGTGTATGCTTAAATCCACGCCAACGTTAATATTTATAAAAACGGTCTTTGACGTGGAAAAGTGCTTAGAGTCATGTCAGGGTCTGAGCAGACGTACGCACTTTTTATTGTTGGAGTATTGCATGTTTTTTAAAATAAAAGCTGTTCTTGCAGCTCGCTGTTCTAAATTATGATGATTGGTGATATTTTATATGTTAATGATATTAATTAGGAGTTGTTTACAAGGCAGAGAGCTGAAACCATTCAATTGCGTGCAAGTTCAAGATCATTTGCAATTCATAGGTTTCACATCTGAAAGAAACGTGTACGCCAGTTTTCTGTTCGTACGTTCATTCTATGAATCGCACGTACGCATATCTGAGAAATGATCGTAAGATCAAATTTAGGATGGTTTCTGCGCAACATTTTATAAATGAGGCCCCAGGTGCTGCTCTTTCTGCGTACTTTTAAAGAGACAGTTGGGTAACATCATAGATATGGACTCGTCAAACAAGACATTTTGGTAAAATAATTTCATACGGTCGTACGCAGTTTGTGTCCAGCGGATACTCTCCAAAATGGCGTTACGCTGATGCAGAGGAGACGAAGTGTTGAATAAAGTCGTTATTTTTGTTTTCTTTGCATACAAAAAGGATTCTCGTAGCTTCGTAAAATTACGGTGGAACCACTGATGGCAGATGGACTATTTTGACAATGTCTTTTCTGGGCTTTGACAGTGTTAATTGTTTGGCAGTCAATGGGACAGTCACAAGCTTCCTGGTTCTCATCCAAAATATCTTAAATTGTGTTCCGAAGATGAACGAAGCTTTTACGGGTTTGGAACGACATGGGGGTAAGTGATTAATGACAAATTTTTCATTTTGGGGTGGAGTAACCCTTTAATATTTTCAAGCCACAAGTTACCTTAAGAACTTCCTGTGGGTTATTACCATGGCAGTT
Source organism: Tor tambroides (assembly GCA_021397915.2). Classification (NCBI taxonomy): domain Eukaryota; kingdom Metazoa; phylum Chordata; class Actinopteri; order Cypriniformes; family Cyprinidae; genus Tor; species Tor tambroides. Next base: position 20,801 of record JAFVLL020013996.1, on the reverse strand, counting down.
TTAGTCTAAAATATGTAAAATTAGGTTTGTCTTTAACATTTTTGCTTTTGCTTTTGTTATTGAGAAGTTAAATAAGAGTGACAAGAATCTGACACATGGGCAGCTGAGAAGACGCCTGAGCCAGTGCTAATGTACAAAGGCAAATGAGGAAATAACATGCTGACCCATTCTAGATGGACACATCTGTTGTGGTGAATTCACCCAAAAATGACAATTCTGGCATGATTTACTCGCCCTCATGTCGTTCCAAACCTATGACTTTCTTCTGTACATTATAAAAAAAAACTCATTTTGTGATTCAAAAATTGGATTTGGAGCAAGATTGGTAAACATTCTTTTTTGGGAGAACTGTCTCTTTAAGGACTGCTATGGTGTGCTCTCTCTCTCTCTCTCTCTCGCTTACGTAATCATACTCATAAATAGTATGAGACTATAGACAAAACTCACTAATAGCAACAATAATCGTGTTCTCTTGCTTTTAATCCTTTCTGGATGTTGAGAAAAGGTAAGCTGTCCACAGGATGTGTTTGTTGTCCTCATGACGGCTGAATGTGACCTTTGACTCGTTAACTCTTCTGTTCACTGGTTGTTTCTGTACTTATGTATGCTCTCTCCATGGTACTGTAACCCACTTCCTGTGAATGTGAACTTACAGTATGTAAAGAAAATCTCTGGTAATTTATTCCTCTGTCCATTCATAACAGTTTTTGTTTTCAGTTGACCTCTTCTTATGTCTCACTGTTGTCGCCATGTGAAAACGGTGGAGCTCTTTCCTATGTAAAACACTGCCGTTTATCATCCAACACTGTCCACTTTGCTGAGTCCTTACAGCACTATTTGAGTACAAAGAAGTTGTTTTAAGTTTATTTTCTCTGTTGTTCCTCAATCTCCAGTCATCTCAGGGAGGGGGACACCGAACACTGCTCTATGGCCACGCCATCCTCCTGAGACACTACCACTCTGGCATGGTGAGAGATCTATGACGGGTCCTTTTCATTATTTACTGATGTCTAATGTGATGGCACTAATTTTAAGGAGACGTGTTTTTTACCCTAAATTACAGTATCTCAGCTGCTTGACGACATCACGTTCACTCACAGACAAGCTAGCCTTTGATGTGGGCCTGCAAGAGGATTCTACAGGTACATGTTATCCACTGTTGATCAAGAGTAATGGGTAGTTCTTATATTGAATAATATTATTATTATTAATAATAATAATAATAATAATAATATATTTTTTAGTAGTACTAGTGGTTTATTATGTGTTTTCCTGGTTGTATTTCTTTTTCTTGAGCTTAACAACAACAACTACATAATAATAATAACAACTATAACAACAACAACAACAATAATAATAATAATAATAATAATAATAATTATTATTATTAACAAAAACAACAACAACAACAATAATAATAATATAAACCTGCCATTATTTATTATTATTATTAATAATAATAATAATAATAATAATAATGTAAACCTAACAATATTTATTATTATTATTGTTGTTGTTGTTATTGTTGTATTATGTAACAATGTAAACCTGACCTTATTTATTTATTTAGTAGTACTAATAAAATACAATAAACTAAACAATAATTATAATATTATAAATCTATTATTATTAATATTATAAATATATATTTTTTATCTTGTTATTATTATATGTGCAGTCGTAAATGACAATTGCATTTGAAATATGCATAATTTACATTAATAATATTATATGAACAGTGTTACAATTTACAACTGTAAAATGCAAATATAGCTGGATTAACGGTAGCTGCCAGTAGCGTCATATTTATTGGCAGTTCACTATCAAACCCCAGACTTCAGGGATTCGAAAAGCAACAACAATGCGATGTCCGATCCCACTATAGAAACCCAGGAAAAAGAGTATTGTCTGAACAGTGTGAACCAGATGGTAAAGCTAACGAATGTCTGTCTCCCACCGTCTCCTCCACAGTCTGCAAATGGCACATTTATATCACCATGAAACACATTGAGTGCCGGTGCACCTCAATGACAATCAGCTCTCTGGCTGTGCACACTTGAGAATAATCAAAAAAGAGGGAGAGAAAAAAAAAAGTACAGACAAGAACACCCAACACACAAACATTCACACAAACAATACCCACACATCACAACAGTCACATTGTCTTATTAAACCTATATTTGTAATAATATGTATTTTGAATTGATTGAATTGATTTCTTTTTACTGGACAAATTCTTTGTGTCTCTGTATGTTCAGGGGAAGCATGTTGGTGGACCATCCATCCTGCATCCAAGCAGAGGTCAGAGGGTGAGAAGGTCAGGGTAGGAGACGACCTGATCCTGGTTAGCGTGTCATCAGAGAGATACCTAGTAAGACTTATTAGATCCTTAGTGACCTAATAATAATATCAAACAAGATTCTCTGTGCAGCTGACAGCTGGTATCTGTGATATCTATTGCAGCATCTGTCATATGCCAGCGGGGACCTGATGGTAGATGCCTCCTTTATGCAGACCTTATGGAACATGAATCCAGTCTGCTCAGGCTGTGAGCTGGCAGAGGGTAAGTGTTCAGCAAATACAGAGAATTCCCAATCAAATAAAACCAAAATGTTCTGAAATATCTCTGTAATTTGTAGAGATTGATGTAACCTGTCTGACTGTGTTCTGGTCTTTATATTTGCTTTTTTCAGGGTACTTAACTGGAGGTCATGTCTTAAGATTGTTTCATGGTCACATGGATGAGTGTCTGGCCATCTCAACACCTGATCAGGGAGAGGAGCAGCGCAAGTAAGAGAAGAATATCTATCTATCTATCTATCTATCTATCTATCTATCTATCTATCTATCTATCTATCTATCTATCTATCTATCTATCTATCTATCTATCTATCTATCTGTCTATCTGTCTATCTATCTATCTATCTATCTGTCTATCTATCTAGCTATCTATCTAGCTATCTATCTATCTAGACAGTTCACAAGAACATCACTGATTTGAAATAGAAATCTTTTGTAACATTCTAAAAAAAAATGTTACTGTTGCTTTTGATCAATTTAATGCATCCTTGCTGAATTAAATAATTTCTTACAGGCTCTGAACTTTTGAACAGTGATGTACACACACACACACACATACACACATACATGTATAGTAGTATATATATATATATATATATATATATATATTTAATTATTTAAGCAAGCTGTTTTTATTACTGTACTATCTGTATGTACAGTAAATGAAGTGTTATGATTGGCTAACCTCCTCATACAGTGTATTTCACACTGAATGCTTAACATAAATGATAGTAATGTCATTCTCTCTCTAGGATTGCACAATATGAGGGAGGGGCGGTATGTAGTCAGGCCCGTTCATTATGGAGACTTGAGCCTCTGAGAATTGGGTGAGAAAATCTCTCATCTATTAACTGTGACATAATTATTACATTTTTGCATATACGTTTTGTCGTACACATCTGTCGTTTCTCTGCAGTTGGAGCGGTAGCCACATGAAGTGGGGCCAGGCTTTCCGTGTACGCCACATCACAACGGGTCGGTACCTGTGTCTGGATGAGGAGAAAGGTCTGATGGTTCTGGATCCAGAGAAAGCCAACACCAAATTGTCTGCCTTCTGTTTCCGTGCATCAAAGGTAGGTTTGAACTTTTATAAATAAAAAAATATCTGCGTTTTATTTTACTAGTTATCGAATACTAACGGCATTTCTCATTCCTGGAGAACAGGAGAAAGTGGAGGGGGCTCAGAAGAAGCGAGACGTGGAAGGAATGGGTGTTCCTGAGATCAAGTATGGCGAGTCCATGTGTTTTATGCAGCATCTTTCCACAGGGTTGTGGCTCACATACGCTGCTTTAGATGCTAAAGCGGCTCGCCTGGGAACCATGAAGAGAAGGGTATGCAAACCACATGATCATATATCTGATGTAAAGCCTTTCAAACTGTTGTATTTCTTATGATCTTGCGTTTAATCCAAACTCTTTCTTTTTCTTTCTCTCAGGCCATATTACATCAAGAGGGCCATATGGATGATGCGCTGACCTGCTCTCGCTCTCAGATGGAAGAGTCTCAGGCTGCTCGTATGATCTACAGCACCACGGGCCTTTTTACACAGTTTATCAAGTACGACTGTACATCACGTGCAATCTAACGTTCATTTATACTGTATACTGTCACTGAATATTGTGTAATACTTTATAGGCAGAATAAGAATTCAGTGATATTCTGTTGTTACATTTATTGTTTGATAAAAAAACTAAGTGAAACTACTTTTATTAAGCAAGACATTAATAAAAAAAAATGAATAATAAATAATTAAATTAAATAAAAATAAATTGAATAATAAATAATTAAATTAAATCAAAATAAAATTCTGTTCTTTTGAACTGAAAATTAAACTGGCTTCCACAAAAATAGTAAGCAGTACAACTGTTTTCAACATTGTTTTCAACATTGTTTCTTAAAGGAGAATATTAATATGATTTCTGAAGGATCATTTGATGTGAATATTCAGTTTTGGCATCACAGGTATAAATTACATATTATACTATATTAAAATAGAAAACAGTTATTTTAAATTGTAATAATATTTCACAATAACAGTTTTATTAAATATAATTGTTTGTTTTGTTTTATGTTTTATATATATATATATATATATATATATATATATATATATAAATAAGCATTATATGTATGTATATATATATAATATTTTATATTGTTTTAATCAAATAAATGCAGCCTTGATGAACATTAAACTTAACTGACACCAAACTTTTGCAAGTATGAATGTATATATGTATGTCTGTATAAATAAACAATTTAATGACTGAATTAATTAATTTGACAAGTATTTTTTTACATAATTATAATAAAAGTATTCCTTTTTTGAAAAAGAGTAAAAAAAGCTTACTGAAACTTTGCCTATTCAGACTGATTATTTAAGAAAATATTTGTAGGTAGTTGCCTTATATTTTCTTATGTGTGTGTGTATCTGTGTGTGAATGTGCATGCATCCTCTTCTCTCTCTTGTACATCAGAGGTCTGGACTCTTTGAGTGGGAAGAACAAATCCCCCGGTCCGGTGTCCCTGCCATTGGACGGAGTGATCCTGTCCTTGCAGGATCTGATCCATTATTTCCGGCCTCCAGAGGAGGAGCTGGAACACGAGGAGAAACAGACCAAGCTGCGCTCTCTACGCAACCGACAGAACCTCTTCCAAGAAGAGGTGTGTGTGTGTTTGTGCCTCTCTGTCTCACAATCAGACATAATTCCCATTAATTAATGTCTCTTTTCTGTTGCAGGGGTTGATCACCATCGTGCTGGAGTGTATCGACCGCCTGAATGTCTACAACACTGCTGCACACTTCTCTGAGTTTGCCGGAGAGGAAGCTGCTGAATCCTGGAAAGAGATTGTCAACCTACTCTATGAACTGCTTGGTGACTGAATATAAATAAATATAAATTTAAATTTGTAATGTTTTTGAAAGAAGTCTCTTATACTTACCAAGGCTGAATTTATTTGATCAAAAACACTAAAACAGTAAAAACACTAATACTGTCAAATTTTACAATTCAAAAGAACTGTTTTCTATTTTAAAATGTAATTTATTCCTGTGATGGCAAAGCTATTGTGTCACATGATCCTTTCTGATTTGGTGCTTAATTATTCAATCAATCATTATTAGTGCTCAGCTATTAATAATGGTTATGATTACATTTTAAAATATATTGAAATAGAAAACAGTCCTTTTAAGTTGTAATATTTCAGAATATGACAATTTTTACTGTATTTTTTAACTAAATGCCATGGTGAGCATAAAGCACTTCTTTCAAAAACATCAGTAAATAATTTAAATTATATATTTATTATATACGGTTTATTGAATAGCATCTAAAAGGCATCATTTATGCAAAAATAAATATGCATATATTTTTCTGTTATTTATTCATTCATTTATTTATTTATTTTGGACTGTATTGATGGATTAGATTTGTGAACGTGTCTCTGTTTTCACAGCGTCGCTGATTAGAGGAAACCGTTCTAACTGTGCTCTGTTTTGCGATAACCTGGACTGGCTGGTTAGTAAATTGGATCGTCTGGAAGCTTCTTCAGGTATATATAAGACCTTCCTCCAGCACACGGTCTACAAATGCCAAAAAAATGACTAACAACCCATCTTTAAACCTTGCCACATACTTCTTTCTTATCTGTGGGTCTCCAGGCATCCTAGAGGTGCTGTATTGTGTTTTGATTGAAAGTCCTGAAGTCTTGAACATCATTCAGGAGAATCACATCAAGTCTATCATTTCTCTCTTGGACAAGCACGGTCGAAACCATAAGGTCTGACTGCAAACGTGATTTAGTACTACTAACATTTATCATTTTGCTCCACATTGAAGATCTCACTGTCCTCTGCCTTTGTCTGGACAGGTTTTAGATGTATTGCGTTCTCTGTGTGTGTGTAACGGTGTCGCTGTGAGGTCCAATCAAAACCTCATCACAGAAAATCTGCTTCCGGGCCGTGACCTCCTGTTGCAGACTAACATCGTTAACTATGTATCAAGGTAATATCTGTTGATTTTCGTCCAATTAAAAATGCTGCATTGCACCTTGTTTTCTTTTAATGCAGCTTTTATTCTTGAAGGTGCACTAAATCAAAGAAATTGAAAAGATTTCAAACCCTTTAACTGCATAAATGTGACTTACTCCTTGTAGCGTGAGGCCCAATATCTTCTTGGGGACTTGTGAAGGTTCTACACAGTATAAGAAGTGGTACTATGAGGTGATGGTAGACTATGTGGAACCATATGTGACAGCTCAGGCTTCCCATCTGCGTGTTGGCTGGGCTCTGACTGAGGGCTTCAGTCCGTACCCAGGAGGAGGAGAGGGCTGGGGTGGCAACGGTGTGGGTGATGACCTATATTCTTATGGCTTTGATGGCCTTCACTTGTGGTCAGGTAAGTGTGGTGATCTTCTATATTCTATATGTGTGAGTGTTTGTGGTCCTTAAACCATGTTTTTGCTATGTGTAGGTCATGTGTCACGTCAGGTTGCTTCGCCCAACCAGCACATCCTGGCAGCAGATGATGTTGTGAGCTGCTGTCTGGATCTGAGTGTGCCCAGTATCTCCTTCCGTATCAATGGCCATCCAGTCCAGGGAATGTTTGAGAACTTCAACTTAGACGGCCTCTTCTTTCCCGCCATTAGCTTCTCTGCTGGAGTGAAGTAATTAACATTATTGTTTTGCATTACATAACCTTTTCTTAAAAGGATAGTTCATCCAAAAATGAAAATTCCCTCATGATTAACTCACCCTCAAGGCATGCTAGGTATATATGACTTTCTTCTTTTAGACGAATCCAATCAGTTATATTAAAAAATGTCCTTGCTCTTCCAAGCTTTATAATGGGAGTGAATGGGTGTTATTTTTCAATAGTACAAAAGAAGTCCAACAAAGCGCATCCATCCATCATAAAAAGTGTCCCACATGGCTCTGGGGGGTTAATAAAGGCCTCCTAAAGCGAATTGATGCATTTTTGTAAGAAAAATATCCATATTTAAAATGTTATAAACAGTAATCTCTAGCTTCTGATTTTGCACATTAAACATTTGTTTATTGATTTTTAAAAAAGGAAATTAGTACTTTTATTTAGCAGGGGTACATTAAATTGATCAAAAGTGATGTTAAAGTCATTTGTAACGCTTCAAAATACTTATGTTTACTCTGTATGCTATTCTTTTGAACTTTAGCAAATAATCCTGAAAAAATATTTCCATAAAAATATTGTAAGAAATGTTTTTTGTGCACTAAATCAGCATATTAGAATGATTTCTGAAGAATCATGTGACAGTGAAAACTATGGTGGCCCAGCAATGCACAACACAACGAAATCGCCACAACATAATGCATAGGAGTAATGGTAGCACTTTATTTTACAGTACGTGTACTTCCCTGGTACATACATAGTAAATTTCTTGTACCTACAGGCAAATGAGTGGTAACACAAGGTACTTACCTGAGGTGCATGTACATGGTAACAAATAAGAAACACGGCTGTACTTAACAGTCTTACAAGCATGGTAATTAGTTTGTACATACAGACAAGTGTGGGTAAGAACGGTCACTTACAGGTAGTGCCCGTACATGGTAACTAATTAGATACTTTACTGTACTTACTAATGTATATACATGGTAAATATGTAGTACTTACGGACAAGTGGGTACAAACAGGCACGTCCTTACAGTATCCGTATATGGTAACTAATAAGACACATTACTGTACTAATGATATGTACATGGTAAATGTGTAGCACCTACGGAAAAAATGTGTTACTATGTGGTAACAAACAAGACACATACTGTACTTGGTATACACGTGGTAAATATGTAGTACTTACAAACAAGTGTGTGTTAATGTTAAATTGCTCTCCACAACAGTGCTTACAAAGTTTGAAGAATTGGTAATTCCTGTGTAATGTTTATGTAAAATGGTGCACTTTATTTTACAGTCCTATTTCCATATACTTACTATGTAAGTACTGGTGTATGTACCTATTGGTTAATGTACAGAATAAGTTATGCGGTACTCAAGTTGGGGGTATAAACATGGACCAAAGTACTTATTGAGTAATTTATGGTAGATGGTACATAGTAAGTATATGAAAATAGGACTGTAAAATAAAGTGCACCATTTTACATAAACATTACACAGGAATTACTTGTTCTTCAAACTTTGTAAGCACTGTTGTGGAGAGCAATTTAACATTAACACACACTTGTTTGTAAGTACTACATATTTACCACATGTATACCAAGTACAGTATGTGTCTTGTTTGTTACCACATAATAGCACATTTTTCCGTAGGTGCTACATATTTACCATGTACATATCATTAGTATGTACAGTAATGTGTCTTATTAGTTACCATATACGGATGCTGTAAGGACGTCCCTGTTTGTACCCACTTGTCCGTAAGTACTACATATTTACCATGTATATACATTAGTAAGTACAGTAAAGTATCTAATTAGTTTCCATGTATGGGAACTACCTGTAAGTGACCGTTCATAGCCACACTTGTCTGTATGCACAAACTAATTACCATGCATGTACGACTGTTAAGTACAGCCATGTTTCTTATTTGTTACCATGTACATGCACTTCAGGTAAGTGCTGTGTGTTACCACTCACTTGCCTGTAGGTACAAGATATTTACCGTGTATGTACCAGGGAAGTACAAGTACTGTAAAACAAAGTGCTACCGGACTAATCTCATTGTGCTGTGCTAATTTCGTTGTGTTGTGGCTTGTTTCCATTGTGTTGTGACTTGTTTCCATTGTGTTGTGCTAATTTCATTGTGTTGTGACTTATTTCTGTTGAGTTGGGCTAATTTCATTGTGTTGAGCTAATTTCATTGGGTTGTGGCTTATTTCTGTTCTGTTTTGCTAATTCCGTTGCCTTGCGGCTTGTTTCCGTTGTGTTGTGGAGATTTTGTTGTGTTGTGCACTACTGGGCCAACGTAGAAGACTGTAGCAATGACTGTAAATAAATGATAAAAAATTGTTATTTTAAATTCTGATAATATTTAAATTTACTTTTTTATAGTTTTATTGACCAAATAAATGCAGCATTGGTGAGCATAAGAGACTTTTCAACGTTAATAAATCTGACCAAACCCAAAAATTTAGACAGAGAATCATTTATAAATGAAAACAATAAAAAACTAAAATCACCTTTTTTCCGTTTCATTTTTCAGAGCTCGCTTCCTTTTGGGTGGTCGCCATGGAGATTTTAAGTTTTTGCCCCCTCCTGGTTACGCACCATGTTATGAAGCTCTTCTCCCCAAAGACAGAATGCGCATTGAGCCCATTAAGGAGTATAAACATGACTTTAATGGAGTCAGAAACCTACTGGGCCCCACGCAGTCCCTCACACACACCTCATTCACTCCCTGTCCTGTTGACACTGCCCAGGTAAACTAAACTAAGCACATACAACTCAACTGTTGCTTGCCAAAAACACTTAGCAGTCAGTGTATGTATTGTGTATGTAATGTCATTTGTAGATTGTTCTACCTCCTCATTTGGAGCGGATCAGAGAAAAGCTTGCAGAAAACATCCATGAGCTCTGGGCTGTGACTCGTATAGAGCAGGGTTGGACCTATGGAGTGGTGAGCACCTTCTGTCTCTGTCTTTCGCAAATAAACACCAACGCAAGCACAAGCATATTGTACATACAAACTCAAGATCCTTATTAAAGTTAAAAGCTCTCTCTCTCAGTTCAGGGATGATAATAAGAAGTTGCACCCGTGTCTGGTGGACTTTCAGAGTCTTCCAGAACCCGAGAGGAATTATAACCTCCAGATGTCTGGAGAGACCTTGAAGTGAGTGTCTGTTGAATATCAAATGTCTAAAATTCATTGCTTATGCATCCATCTGTCCATCCAAATTATTCACCAACTTTTTTCTCCTTGACCTCTCCAGAACCCTCTTAGCTTTGGGCTGCCATGTAGGCATGGGAGATGAGAAAGCAGAGGAGAATCTGAGGAAGATCAAATTGCCCAAAACGTAAGAAACCCAAAAAACGCACACGTTTTTGTCTTGTATAATGTATAATGTTTTGATTTTCATGTTTTTCTTTTCTGGGTCAGTTATGTGATGAGCAGTGGGTACAAACCTGCTCCTCTAGACCTCAGTCACGTCAAACTGACACCCAATCAGAACCAGTTGGTAGAGAAGTTGGCAGAAAATGGGCATAATGTTTGGGCACGGGACAGAGTGAGACAAGGATGGACCTACAGCATTGTCCAGGTAGATATGGATACTATGCTTACTCTGTCAAAAACAACAACAACAACAACAACAAAACATGTTTCAAAGTGAGAAAATTGTCCTCAGTCATCTTCAGTCACTGTGTTAACTAGTTTTCTGTTTAACTAGTTTACTGAAAACTTAATTTCAGGTTAATATGAAAAAGTACAGTGTATACAAAGTGAAGAAAAAAAAATGTTGCTATAGTTACAATGTTAATAAGTATAAAAAATGCCATCACAGTCTGTGAAAAGAGGCAAACCTTTTAAATTACAATTCAAATCCTGAATTTCATTTAAGGTAGCAGATAGGGAACATGATTAAAATTCTAATTAAAAGGCAGTGATATTTTAATAATACTTATTAGTAATAATACAACATTGTATTTCCAGAAAAACGATGAAACAATAATCAAAAATGTTTAAAATGATACCATTTTAAACAAAAATGTTTAAAATGATACCTATATGAATTTATAATAAATTTATAATAATATTTCATTATATTTATATTTCAAAATCTTATAGATCATGGTGGAAAGGTGCTTTATTTCCCAGATCATACCATGTGATTGTAGCTCAGTGTTATATAATCTATAGATTTAAATTTTAATGTCAATATATTTATTTTGATAAAGTGTAAGGCAAAATTATAATTAAAATGTTTTGTCGGCTTTGTTAATTGTTACGAAAGTATAATATGTCTAGTTACAAAAATAAATATTTGGGAATTAATAACTATAATTGGTTAAAAATTTGGGTTCCACTTTATTTTAAGGTCCAATTCTCGCTATTAACAAATCATTAATTATGATTTTGCTTAAATAAACGTATTATTATTAATAGTTAGTAAGGTAGTTGTTAAGTTTAGGTATTGGGTAGGATTAGGGATGTAGAATATGGCCATGCAGAATATTTGCTTTATAAACACTAATAAACAGCCAATATGTTCATAATAAGCATGCTAATAAGCAACTAGCTAATAGTGAGAATTGGTCACTATACTAAAGTGTTACCAAATTAGATATCATATTTTGGACCGGTCACAATATGGTGTTGATGAACACACATGAACATGAAGAAGAAGGTTAACAGTCTTTAATAGATCCACACAAGGGTACATTCCACACAAAGGAAGGCTGGTGATACACATAACATTAATGTTCAAGACCCAACAAACACTAACTGAACAGACAGGAACTTAAGTACACAGACCAAATGAGACAAGACAAGACACACATGAACATAATGACAAACTCAAATGTGCAACAAAAACAAACAAAGTGCAAACTAACAGAAACCGTGACATTTCTGTGAACTGAAATCTTGTTACTAACCTTGTGACCCTCAGGACATTTTGAATAAGCGTAACCCTCGTCTGGTGCCATACAACCTGCTGGACGAGAGAACCAAGAAGACCAACAGAGACAGTGTGAATAACGCTGTGCGCACTCTGATTGGCTATGGATACAACATCGAGCCCCCAGATCAGGAGAGCAGTGAGTCTTTGTTTTAGTGCGTTATTACCAGTGTCTTGAGGTTGAGAGTGCGGATGTCAAAATGATCACTATTAGGATCCCAAATATGGAACAGACCTTAATGAAGTCATTGCCCAACTCAGAGATACATATACATATATATACATCAGATACATATTTGTTGGGATTCGTATTGTTTTTGCAGTCCTAATCTCTTTCCCCCACAGGTGGTCATGGTGTTGAGAACACACGTGGAGATAAAGTGCGTATCTTCAGGGCAGAGAAGCAGTATGCTGTTACCTCAGGAAAATGGTACTTTGAGTTTGAGGCCGTAACCACAGGAGAGATGAGAGTTGGCTGGGCTCGACCGAATGTCCGCTCTGACGTTGAGCTTGGTTCTGATGAGCTGGCCTACGTCTTTAATGGAAACAGGGTCAGTGGTGTCATATTAATCTCATTCTGCTGTGTTATATGGTACCAGGCTGTAGGCCATCTTTCCGGCTAATTGGACCAATACATTTTTTGTGCCACACAAGTTGCTGACAAACTATTTTGGATAGCTGCAATAAACGCTGAATTACTCTCCTCTGCTCTTCCTGCAGGCTCAGCGATGGCACATTGGTAATGAGCCATTTGGCCGTCAGTGGCAGTCTGGTGATGTGGTTGGGTGCATGATAGACCTCACTGAAATGAACATTATGTTCACTCTTAATGGAGAGATGCTGATCAGCGATTCTGGCTCTGAAATGGCCTTCAAAGACATTGAGATTGGAGACGGTGAGGATTTGGGCTATAATGATGTTTATCAATAGGGTTTCAGTGAGTTGTTTTGAAGGATAATGGGTTTTGTTTAATAAGCTTTGTCATTTAGCTGGTCAGGAAAAGTCCGTAGTTAGTTTCTGAATTAGTCTCACAAGGTTTATTTTCATAGACACAGATCAATCCTGGTCTTGGATTTAAAAAGGCGTGTAATGAAAATGTATTTCTGATTACCACTGATTGTTTTTTTTTTACATTGAAGAAAGGGATTCCAGATAATAAATGGATTATATTTTCTTTTCCCCATCAAACACTAATTCTATATTTTTGAAGAATATTGTGGCCTTGTTTTTTTGGCTCCAAAATGACAAAAAAAGCATCATTAAATTTGTCCATATTATTAATAAGCTAAATTTAAGCCATTCAATAGCTTTGTACCTAGAAGGAAAAGACAGAGCAAAATTTAAGTTATTCTCTGGGTTTTTCCTCAAAATCTAATATGACACCATTGATGTTGACATTTTTGGCACAAGATATGCAATAATGAATGCTGTCTGGCATTAAATAGGGTGAACATGTGGCTTTAGTAGGACATTTCATGACTACAAAAGACTTTGAATATAGTGCATGTGAACTTTTTTAAAGTTTGTTATAAAAAAAAAAAGAATAAGGAGTTTTCAGTCAAAACAATTTTGAAAGTTCAGGTGAAAGTTCTGTCAAAATACCATCTTGAGGCAATGCAGAATTAGATTTGAAGGCCAAATCACTCTTCTCCTCTGTAAATAAACGAAAAGAGTGGAAATTACCAGAGGCCCCACAGTACAATATTATCATGGTTAAGTCATGATACGCTATTATTGCAGTTCTATACATTTTGACATGCTGAGTGTTGTGATAACATATGTTTTCTACTGCAAATGCCCCCAAATAAGCTGATTTACCATCCTTAGCTAAAGCTAACGCTAATGCTACTACCAGAGCCCCCACAATAAAAATAAAAAAATTAGCATGATTCTTAAGTCACAATGAAATTATTGCAATTTTACACATTTTGCAACATGCTGAGCATCACGACACCATATATTATGATTTAATACCTTTTTTCAATGGTAAAAGTCCCAAAAGTAGCTGATTTATTGTCAACTTTGCCACTCTTTGCTAAGGCTAATGCTACTGTATCTCTGGATGGTGGAGTGTGAGGTGAGTCCTCATGTTCATAATATTTCCGGAGTATTTTATTTTCATACCACACTCCTCGCAAATCTTATGTGTCATATCCATCTCCTTCATCTCTTTCTTGTTAAAAAATCCAAAGTAAATTCATACTTTTGATTTAATTGCTGGAGGCTTTCTGATTTATTTGAAAAAAAAAAAAGTTAAACAGCACTATAGACTGAAAAAGCAATTATTAGGCTATTCTAGGATCAAAAGATCAATCCATATTTGCAATGTACATAATAAAAGATTAAAACAATATTGCCTTTTAAATACCTCTACTAAATCAGCTTCTTCTCTTTGTTCTTCTTCCTCCAGGTTTTATTCCAGTCTGCACTTTGGGTCTTTCTCAGGTCGGCCGTATTAACCTGGGTCAGAATGTTAGCAGCCTACGCTACTTTGCCATCTGTGGGCTCCAAGAAGGCTTTGAGCCATTCGCCATCAACATGAAGAGAGACATCACAATGTGGTTCAGTAAGAGCCTCCCCCAGTATGTTCCAGTGCCCACCGACCACAACCACATTGAGGTACTGTATTTAAGCAATTTTTGTGTCAGTTTAAAGGTATAGATAAAGTTTATGAACCTTATTATTGTTCTCATGTGACCTGTAGGTCTCTCGTGTGGATGGAACCGTAGACAGCGCCCCCTGTATTAAAATAACCCACAAGACATTTGGATCCCAAAATGCCAACACAGATATGATGTTCTTCAGGCTGAGCATGCCTGTAGAGTTCCACCTGACATTCAAGGTGCCTGCAGGCACCACTCCCCTCACACGAACCCTTACCATCCCTGAAGAAGAGGTGCTGGAGGTGGACCCCGACTCTGACTTTGAGGTGCTGAAGAAGTCAGCCAGTCGCAAAGAGCAGGAGGAGAAGGAAAAGGAGCCATCTGTGCCCAAAGATATCCCAAGCATTAAGGAAAATGACAAAGATACTGCATCTGAGAAAGGAAAGAAGAAAGGGTGAGATCTGAGGACTTTTATGAAGTTTATGCTAACATTTGTATGGATACCCTTGTGGAAGAGTACACTTTAAAGTACACTTTAGCATACTTTTCAAAAGAGTACTTATTAAGGAAATTATATACTTTAAAAGACATTATGGAAACACTTTTAAAACACTTGACCCACTTAATTAGAACTTAAGTTCATATTTATGTAATTTTATATAATAATAAATTCTTTTATAATTCTTACTATATCATGTATCTATATACATTTTTAATTACACATTTGTAATGATGAAGTTGCAATTTAATATATTAATTTTAAAAATGTAAAATGTTGAAAAACACCCTCAAAATTATTCCCTCAGCTTCCTGTTTAAAGCTAAAAAGGCAGCCATGATTGCTCCTCCTCCACCTCAACCTATTATGCCCCGTTTGATTGAGGATGTGGTGCCTGATGATCGTGACGACCCAGAGATCATCCTCAATACGACCACAGTCAGTCTTCATTACAAGATCTGTAATATATAACACACTCTTTACTCTTGTTTTTTTTGTTACTTATGCTTCTCTCTCTCCCTGTCTCAACTGTGCAGTACTATTATTCAGTCCGTATCTTCGCCGGTCAAGAACCTAGCGGGGTATGGGTGGGTTGGGTCACCCCAGACTTCCACATGTATGACCTCAACTTTGACCTGTCTAAGGTCCGCACTGTCACTGTGACTGTTGGAGACGACAAGGGCAACATACATGACAGGTGAGATGATATAAAATTCAGCTCACTGATCTGCCATGTCAAATTACTGAAATGTGGGACAACAAGGACAAATACAAGAAGCTGCAGTGCGGAGAAGCGTTTAGTTAAAAATAAATGTTCGGTATAGTGAGGTGATATAGGTGAATATCGATTTTGGTGATGTAAGAGCAGTGCACCAGTGGCCTAGTTCAGTCACCGACCATCACAATCAGTTGGGAGTAAAAACAAAACAAAAAAAAAAGTAAAGAGATTTTAAAGTGTAATGTCTATATTTATCATATTTTCAATGTAGTATTTTGGATGTACAACACACATTTAAAACTTTTAGATCTAGAAAAATAACTGAAATAAAATTTATTTTCACTCAAATTTTGCATTTCTTGTGCCAATGGCAAACAGTTCTTATTTTAAGCACAAACCTCACTATTTTTGACAGATTTATGCTTAAAATAATTTTAAAAAAAAATCTTTGCTTGAAATGGGTTAAGAAAAATACTTAATGAAAAACATATTATCTGCAAATAAGATTTTTCTATTCAAGTAAACGGATACCAGCTAAAAAAAAAGATTTGTTTAGTGTCTCTTATGCTTAAAATAAACTTAGGCTGCATTTATTTTATTGAAAGTACAGTAAAATATTACAATTTAAAATAATTTAAATTTTTTATTTAAATTTAATATAATTTTTCTGTTTTCTATTTTAATATATTAAAAAATGTAATTAATTGCTGTGATGTCAAATCTGAAATTTCTGCAATCTTTACTTCAGTCTTCAGTGACACTTGATCTTTCAGAAATCATTCTAATATGCTGATTTGGTGCTCAAGAAACACCATTTATTTGAAAAGAACAGTATTTATTTAAAATAGAATTCTAAAATAGAAATGTATAAATCCTTTCTAAATAAAATTACTCATTACAAAGAAAGAAAGAAAGACCACAAACTTTTTGACGGTATTGTATTATTGTATAATTTTGATTAAGCTACAAAATATTTGTTTATTCATCACTCAAGAACACTTACAATATTCTGTTTGCTTATCAGTATAAGGAGGAGTAACTGCTATATGGTGTGGGGAGGAGAGTTTGGCAACAGCACCCAGCAGAGGTTCAGCCAGGAGGATCTGGTGATTGGTTGCTTGGTTGACCTGGCAACAGGTCTCATGAATTTCACAGCCAATGGGAAAGAGATCAACACTTTCTACCAGGTAAGGGAAGATCATCTCTTCAAAGGAGGAACTGTAGTGGCACTCAAAATGTCCCTGTTAGGAGTGCATTTTCTTCATTTGAACTCGTATGTATACATATGCTCTGTCAGGTGGAGCCCAACACTAAGCTGTTCCCAGCTGTGTTTGTATTGCCGACCAGCCAGAACATGCTGCAGCTGGAACTCGGAAAACTCAAGGTCTGCAGTATCCTCTGCTTCTGGCACTAAAAGTCATCAGTTTTTTTAGAAATACTTTTACTAAACATTTGTAGCCTTAAATTTCTCACTTTTTTCTCCACCCCATAGAATATCATGCCTCTTTCGGCGGCCATGTTCCGTAGTGAGCGCAAGAACCCGGTGCCCCAGTGTCCTCCTCGGCTGGATGTTGAAATGCTGACCCCTGTAATCTGGAGCCGGATGCCTAACCACTTCCTCAATCCAACAGTGGGGCGGGTGAGCGAGAGGCATGGCTGGATGGTGGAATGTACAGAACCTCTCACCATGATGGCTCTGCATATACCTGAAGAGAACAGGTACAGGAGAACGAGACAAGAACAAAAAAAACCTAAATTGAAAATGATACCCCGATGGAAAAACAGCAAAAACCAGCCTAAGCTGGTTGGCTGGTCTTAGCTGGTTTAAACTGATCTCCCAGCCTAGCCAAGCTGATTTTAGCTAGTTGTTCAGCTGGTCTCCCAGCCAGCCTGAATAGCTAAAGAAGACAGACCTCTAAAAGCATCCTGTAAACCAGCTATGACCATACTGGAAGACCAGCTAAAACCAGCCAGCCAGCTCAGGCTGGTTTTAGCTGTTTCTGTTCAGCAGGGAATTGAAAAAAATATAGCTGTCTGTCTGTCTATCTATCTATCTATCTATCTATCTATCTATCTATCTATCTATCTAACTATCTATCTATCTATGCAACTACATTGCAACCATGTAGCAACCACCCAGAACACCATAGAAACTAGAAAAAACACTCTATCAATGGCCCAGAAAACCCTAGCAACCACATAGCAACACCCTAGCAACCACTTAACAATGACCATGAACACCCTAGCAACTGCCTACCAACCACCCAGAACATCCTAGCAAACAAATAGCAAAACCTTAGCAACCTCCCAGCAAAAACCTTAGCAACCATCCATAACACCCTAGCTACTGCATAGCAACACCCTATTAACCACCAATTTGTGACTATGAACACCCTAACAACCACCCAGGACACCCTAACAACCATGTAGCAACCATCTAGAACACCCTAATAACCACCTAGAAGCCACCCTAGAAACTGCATAACAACACCCTAGAAACCGCCCAGCAACCAACCAGAACACCCTATATACCACATGGCTATACCCTAGAAACCACACAGCAATCACTCAGAACACCCCAGCAAACAAATAGCAACACCCTAGCAGTGACCCAGCAAAAACCTTAGCAACTACCCGGAACACCCTAGCAACTGCATAGCAACACCCTTGCAATCACCAAGCAGTGACTATGGACACCCTAACAACCACCCAGAACACCCTATTAACCACAAAGTAACACCCTAGCAACCAAAACATCAAAGTTTGTCTTGACAATTTTTCCTTTTAATCTAGTTGTGTATTGTTCAATAGTGGACGTGTTTCTCTCTCATATGCAGGTGTATAGACATCCTGGAACTGTCCGAGCAGCATGACTTACTGAAGTTCCACTATCACACTTTGATGCTTTATTGTGCCGTGTGCGCATTGGGCAACAACCGTGTGGCCCATGCCCTCTGCAGCCACGTGGACGAATCACAGCTCTTCTACGCTATCGAGAGCACCTACCTGCCTGGTCCTCTCCGCAGCGGCTACTATGACCTTCTCATCAGTATCCACCTGGAGTCAGCCAAACGCAACCGCTTGGGAACCAATCGTGAGTTTATTGTTCCCATGACAGAAGAGACGCTCAGCATCACGCTTTTCCCGGATGCAGAGGCGTCCAATGACCTGCCAGGAGTTGGTCTCACGACCTGCCTCAGACCCAAGCTACACTTCTCCCCAATCAACTTTGTGGGTACTGACCCAGATCTGTACACCCTAAGCCCCATCATCCCTCTGCAGGTACGATGAGGATACAGTGGATTCCAAAACTGATTGCTGTTAGACAGATAATATATGTTGATGTTAATATCTGCACTCTTTCTTCCCTTCCAGGAGCTAAAGACCAAGGCTCTAAGCATGCTTACCGAGGCCGTGTTCGATGGCAGCCAGGCCATGCGCGATCCTGTTGGGGGCAGTGTTGAGTTCCACTTCGTTCCTATTCTCAAACTCATCAGCACCCTCCTCATTATGGGCATCTTCAACGATGAAGACGTCAAGCACATTCTCAAGATGATTGATCCCAATGTGTTCGGAAAGAAAGAAGAGGCAGGAGAAGAGACAGAGGAACCAGGAGAGGAAGCTGCTCCCAAAGAGGAAGGAGAGGAGGTGGAGGAGAAAGAAGAAGCGGCTGAAGGAGAGGAGGAAGCCGTAGATGAGGGAGTTGGGGAGGAGGAGGAGGAGGATGAAGAGCTGAAAGCTCTGAAGAAGGAGGAGGGACATGAAGGAGAAGAGGTTGAGAAGGCAGTAGAGGAGGAGGAGGGAGAGAAGGCGGATGGAGAAAAAGCCGAGGAGGAAAAGGAGGCAGAAGAAGTAGGCGAGGAAGCCAAAGAGGAGGAAGAGGAGGCACCGGAGGAGGGACTACTTCAAATGAAGCTGCCAGAGTCTGTAAAACTGCAGGCAAGTTTAATAGCTAGATCTATCTATCTATCTGTCTATCTATCTATCTATCTGTCTGTCTGTCTACATATTTTTTTATATGCTTTGAATATAAATCTTGTATTATTGTATCAGTCCAGGTGATATGTGAAAATTCTGTTCACTTTTTCAGAGAAAAAAAAAGGTGAAACAGAAAAAAGGCAATGTCTTAGTTTTGATGGTCAAGGATTATAATGATACCATATACAACAACATAAACTGTTCAGATGAACAGTTAATGGTGAAATCAGCATTTGTGAGAAGGAAATCACAGTATCTGAGTATCACAGCATTTACAATAGTCCAGATTATAGCTATTAATTTTTTCTTTCTTTGATAATTAACTAATATTTTATTCAATAATACAATAAAATATTGTTTTCAAGAATACAATAATATATTTCAGAGATATAAAAAAAAATCATCTCAAGTAAGTGTTTTTTTCCTTACCTCTCAGGCAAAGTCAGGTAAGGAAAAGGAAAGGAAAGGACGTGATGCGTCCCATACTCAGAATTTGTCCTCTGCATGTCACCCATCCACGTGCACACACAGCACTGAGTAGTGAACAAACACACACACACACACACACACACACCCCCACCATGAATATACACCCTGAGCAGTGAGCAGCCATTTTTTTTGCTGCGGCGCCCGGGGAGCAGTTGGGGGTTCGTGCCTTGCTCAAGGGTCTCACCGCAGTCATGGTATTGAGGTTGGAAGGGAGCGCTGGTCATTCACTCCCCCACCTACAATCCCTGCCAGTACCGGGACTCAAAACCACCACCTTTTCCGACTCTCTAACCATTAGGCCACGGCTGCCCCCAAAGATGGTAG